>PVHP010004889.1:0-29994 GCA_004024765.1 Zapus hudsonius
GGGGGGGTTTAAAAATTTATTGATTGATTGTTACATAGAAACACTGTATGAACAAGTCTTGTGTTGGTACCCCCATTTCCCTCCTCTCTGCCCTCAATCCATTGAGGGCCCTCCTCAGTGGGATTGCTGGAACGGTCCATGGGATGAAGGGCTATGAATTCTGCAAGCAGTAGCCAGTTTATTTATTTTTTATTGTTGTTGAGGGAGGCAATGCCTGTGGATATTCCCCCCATCATGCCTCTTACAATCTTTCCACCCCACTTCCCCCAAATCTCTTGAGCCATGTGGGTGAGTTTTAAGTCTGTTTTACTGCTGAACTCTTAAGACTCTCTGGGTTTCTCTTTGGGCTATTTTGAGTATCCTCCGTGTCTGTCTCCATTACCCTTGTGTAGGTTGTCTGACTCGCTGTGGAAGCAGCACTCTTGCTCGTCTCACCACTTCCTCTATGGTTTCACCAGGGCCCTAGATGATGAGTTCGGGGTGGTTCATCTCCTGCCTGGGAGTCAGCCATCATCTCAGGTCTTGTTGGTGGGTTGGTGGAATTGGTAGTCCATGGTTCTTGCTGAATTCTGCTGGAACTGAAGCTCCCATAACTGTTGCCTGAATTTCTCTCCCCTGGCTACATGTCTGCTATCTTGACCACTCTCAAGCATTTTCAATTTTGATAGAATACAGTTTGTTGTGTTTTGTTGTTGTTGTAAGTTTTGTTGTTGTTGTTCTATAGCAAGTATATTTCCTTCAGGATAACAAAGATCTCCTTGTGTTTTTTTTTTCCCTTCAGAAAGCCCTGCTGCTAGAGGGAAACAGGTGTAACTATTCTTTCATATATCAGCATCAAAGGCAATTTGATCTCTGTTTTTCTAACGTGTGTGAAGTGTGCATGTGTGTGTTTGATGTATGCACGTGTGTGTGCAGATGCATATTTCCTGTGTTCCTGCATGCAGAGGCTAGAGGAGGATGTCAGCTGTCACTCTTCTACCTCATCTCCCTGAGACAGAGTGGCTCACTGCATCTGGAGCAGCCAGATGGGCTGACCAAGGAGTCCTAGTGTCCTCCTGTCCTTTCCACCTCAGCCCTGGGGTTACAGGTGTGCTAGGCCAAACTCGACTTTTCACATGGATGCTGAGGACCAAGCTCAGGTTTGTGCAGCAAGCACACTTACCCACTGAGACATTTCCCCAGCTCCTTGAGGCATATATTTCAGGAGTTTAAACTGAGATTTAGATGAATTACTTTTGAATCCTGACCTTGAGATTAACTACTTTTTTCCTCCAGGAAATTGCTTAAACTTGTGTTCACTAATTTATTAGCCCCTAGTCACATGTGAGCATTTGAAAGGAATCCGAAGTCAGTTTCTCATTAGTTAATCCATCAGAGATAATTAGTAGTAAATAACCAATGGCTACTCTGTGAGACAATGCAAAAGCGTGTTTTCATCACTGATCAAAGTTCAAACTGATAACACTGGTTAAAACCCTCCTGGACTTGCTTTCCCTGTGTAAAGTAGGAGGGTGGACACCTGGCTTTCTCTTAGTCCGACACTCTAAGCCTTGCAGGATGGAAACTTCTTCTGGGGTTGGTGAACTTAGGTTGTGTTCTATACACTGTGATCGTCATAAAAATCTTAGTGAATCATGGAACCCAAACTTGGAACTCAGTGGTAACTGGAATGATAATGTACTAATAAGCTCTGCCTTCTGATACTCCTCTTTCTCTTCCTCCTCTCCTTCCTCCCCTCCCCCTCTTCCTCTTCCTGCTCTTCTAAGGAACTTATGTTCAAGGTAAAGTCTCCTGAGCCATAAAGGTGAGCCAATACATGCCACAGGCAGCAGGTGGCCAGCTCTGGCTCTTTACAAATGGGGCCTAATCTGTTGCTCCTACCATGGCAGTAATAACAAAGACAGATTACCTCATTTGCAGTAACAAAACACCTCCAGAAGTAACGGCTTAGGACAAAATGCTTATATTTATCATCGTAAATCCCAATGAAACGTCTGTGTCCCATCCTCACTCTTCGATCAGGAATCACAATCGTATGAATGAGCCATGAGACTCAGCCCAACGTTTCCAACTTCTTCCCCAGAGTACCACACATTTCTTTCTCAAGGTGACTTCATGGCCACATATGACCTTCAGCATATAGCAATGCTACATTGTCTCGGGGCAGCGAAATGGGAACTTTTGATGGATATTAGGAATGACCACTGCAATATTCACAGATATCACCCCAATAATGACTTGCTATTTATTTGCTTAAAGGCCAGAACTCTATATAGTTAGGTGTAGACATTTAGATCTACATATCTTAAAGTACACCCTGACATACACGAGAGATACCCAGGGGCCAACTAAGGAGGGGTAAAATGTTAGGAGAAGCAGCTGTGTGTCATCACATGACTCACTCTCTTCTCGTCATTGTCCTCAGATTGTTGTGACATAGAAATACTTGACCAGGTCTGCCAGAGCTCTTCCCTCCTCTCTTCGTTTTTAAGAGGGGGTTCTAACCTGAGCATTATTACATGAAGTTTTTCCATTTTTAAAATATTGGGTCATTGCTTATCAACGGCATGTGGATAGAAATTTGACTTTACATTTTGGAATGGAAGGTCGGTAATAAGAGGTAGGTTAAGCTCCATGGATGAGCAGTGATGCCCAGAATGTCATCTTAGTAAACGACCCAGGTAACAGCTAATGGGAGGCTTTCTTGCTGTTTGTTCACTTGTAAAATAGATATATTGTGCAAAATCAACGACAAGGCCATGCATTTGATTGTTTTTTTTAAAGCACTTTTAGGGGTGACTTTCGGTAAATAATCATCCCTTATTTTCTCACTTGTGATAGTGTCAACTGATGGAACATGGGACACAATTCTTCTTCAAGTTCTGCTAGGAACTGAGGAGTGGTCCATGATTTAAAAGGAGTTTGGGTTTTTTAGGAGCAGGAATTCGTCAGAGCATCCCAAGGACAGGATGGTTTCTAGAGTCCCTGTTTACAGCAAAATAGCAAAAGGTGTAATAGATTAGCATCTTTGGTCTTGGTTTTAGGTTTGGGTTTCAATGGTGCTGTGGTGGAAGATAACTGGTCATCTCGGCCTCAGCGTCTTCTCATGGAAGGTTGCAACAGCGACTGGTGGCATTTACTTTATACAGTGCTTGGGGAGATTAAATTAGATGACATATACAGAGTGACTGTTTACATATTCTGAGCTACCACTACACTTTGACTTCCTCTCTGACCCTCACTCTTTGACACAAAACTTCTGAAACACATACATGCACTCCCACGGCCTTCAGGGAAGTTTTATTAACATGTTACAGAACAGCAGACTGAATTTCCACTTCCTAATGTCTGTGATTTGATCTTAGGCAAAGTTCCTTTATGCCTCCAAAATTAGGAATACAGGCATGTGTACTAAATGGGGGGACATAACAGGAAGTAACTGTTTGCAGCTTTCAGTATTGATATGATTTCAACTGGCATAATCATGGCCATCAAGACTGTTTGTAGGACCCTCTGTCACCCACTTAGAAAATCTAAAACATGTTCAAAATTAAGAAAGTAAACATTTCTCGATCAAGGTATTTTTCTTGTGAGGAATTTAGAGACCTCTGGGAACCAAAGCTAATTGGACTCTTCAACTTCAAAGTATACTAGCTTTGATTTAGAAGCTTTAAAAACCCTTTGAAGTTTAAGCTATCATGGCATCACTTCATTGGATGTTTACCTCTGTTATCACTGTAGGAATCAGAATTGATTATTGTACAATTAAGTATCCATAAAATGACTGATAATGAGTGATGTTCTGTGTATGGTCCTCAGAGTTTATTTCCACTGGAAAATAGTCATTGTATGTGAAATTATGCTTTGGTAAATCTATCTGTGTGATTGCTGAAACCTCTTTCAAAATGACTGTGGATTCTTGTATTTTTTTTTTAGTCATGAAAATTCTTCTTATTTTTTTTTTTAAAAAATTGGCTTTTTATTATACTCATTTCATCTTGGGCAAAAACTTACCATACTTCTCAAAGGCAAAATGGAGCAGCTTTTTCTCTCAAGTGGATCTTGTGATAAAAGCTGGGCATTAAACTCAATAGGAGTGTATTTGATTGTGGAATCAAATAGAGCTTTTGTTCTATGCTACCGGAGTCACCCCACCAGCAGCACAATTTCTACGTATATATCTTTTAGGGAATGATAATAGATTCTCTTTATTGTTTTGGTTTTTCAAGGTAGGGTCTCGCTCTAGCTCAATATATTCTTTTTATGAAAAATAATTTCACTGATTTTCTCCACCCAATCTTAAACATCATATATGTTCATTGTAAAAATGCAGATATTCCACATTGTTGTTAAGGTCTTCTTAGATACAAAGAACAGCACACAATTATACTTCAAATCACTGCAAATTGCTTCTATCTTTAAGTGGGGAAACTTTTTTCATGTAGCCAAATTTTGTTTTATATTTTCTCACCTGTAGATTTCTAATTACAAAAGATGTTTGACAGTAGAAAGTGTAATTTCTGCTGAATTGTTCAAGCATTTAAAAAAATCAGGACACTGCATGCTCTTTGCCTCTTGTCGTCTTTCCTCACATGGACTGGTTTTGAGAGATAAGACCCTCATGTTCTCAGTTTCCATCTTTAGCTTGTTCCTGTTAGCAGCCCAGATACTAGGGACACAGACGCTAGAAACCAACCCGTTTCATAGAGAGGTAGATGGCAAAATATAAAGGTAAGGAGAAAAATAAATAAAATCTGTAACACATTTTCTAAATCAATCACTTTAAACTCCTAGCATACTATAAAGCAAATAGCTACTATATTTTAGTTGAAATAGAGGCAGCTAACCGTGTGAAAAAAAGTAGTCAAATCCCCATCTGTTCCAGATTTGTACTATATCTTTATGGAATAAGCATTTTTTTGTTTTGCTTTGTTGACTTCACTAGGATGCTTATTTTTTGCTCAAAACTTTCCAGAGGTTTTTCTCTTGCATATTCAGTGTGTTTTATAAGTCTGCCCTAGCATATCATCCTACGAGGCCTTCTACCACTATCTCAAAAGAAGTTTGCCTTCCTTCTGGAATCAAGCATTTGGTTCTGTGCTCAAAACATCATAGGATCACGTTCATCTGAGGCTTAGCCATCCAGCAAGCCTGGTATACATACTAGGGAACTCATGACACAGAGTAACATCACAGAAGTCATGAGGAGAACAGAAAGCATCTTCTTGTCCCTGATTGGTGGGTGACAACACTTAGTGCTTTTGTCTTGCAGCTTGCTACCTTCAGTGGTTTAAGTTCCTAAAGTCAGTACTTAGAGAGAGCGTTTTTGGTTACTTGACAAGTGTCAGGACTTATTTCACTACAATCACACACTGGATCACAGTTTAAAATGTCTACAGGTAGGAGACCCAAAAAGAAAGCCTGCAATTGAATGCAATATTCAACTGTATTTCATCGCCTCATGGTGGAAACATTTCTTTGCAACCTGCTGGGTAATCTTCCCAGTCGTCTGCTTCGTTTCCAAATGGCTGAAGCAAGGAATGATCTTGCTTCAACAGTCAGCTAATGAACCCTTGTGTCGCATCTCCAGCTGCGTGTGCTCAGTGGAAGCGATCAAAGCACCTTATGAAGATTCACTTAGCCAAAGGGTCTGAAGACTGTCACTATTTTGGTGTCTTTGAAATGTGTCATCTCTTTAAGGATGTAGAGAAAACTCGCTTTTCAGTTTCCCAACCTCTTACTTTATTCTGTTCCCCAATGCAATTAATTCCTGTAAAATGAACATATGAATGAATCAAGATGGCCATCTGGAAAAGCACAGCAAACTCTTCTAAGAGGGATATTGGAGCAGAGATTGAGCCACACAGACTGGAGGGTTTTCAAAGAACATAAAGGGTAGAAAGACCTGGAGGTTTTGGTTCACTAAATAGTTGGACATTTTCCATTTTGATTCTATGTATGTATGTAAAACTGTCTGATACTGGTCATTACATTTTACCAGCACTATCAGAATATTTTTAAATATTTGACACAAATGAAATCTAAATAAACACAGAACCTATGGAGTCCAGTTTTCTCATGGACCCAAAGTAACAGCTGTCCAAAGGAAAATGTAATAAGTCATCCTGTGGCAATTAAAGACAGGGAGACATTTGGAGAAAGACACTATTAGGTGATTCCATCACTGTGTAAACATCACAACATGTGCTTAAGCAACCCTGGGTGGTACAGCCTGGGACACACCCAGGCTATGTGGTACAGCCTGGGACACACCCAGGCTATGTGGATAGCCTTTTGTTCCCAGGGCCTTAATGACCAAAATTAAGTCGATTGTAGGAGGAGATGATGCTATCAAAAACACTGTAGGCATGAGGTATATAAGGGCATTGCTCAATAACATGGCAGATGTTTTTTGCTGTGTGTATGTGGTACACATGCCTGTTTACAGCCATGTGGATGCCTGTGTGTGAATGTCTGTGGAGGCCAGGCTTTGATGTCAGGCGTCTTTCTCAGCTGCCTTTCGAGACAGGATGAGCTTAGAGATGACTGATCCTGTTAGGGAAGCTAGCCAGTGAGTCCCAGGGAGTCCTTGTCTCCAGTGCTGGGATCATAGGCGTATGTCACCATGCCAGGCATTCATCTGAGTACCGGGGCTCCAAACTCAGATGCTAGTGCTGTGTGGGAAGTACCTTCCCCACTGAGCCGTCTCCCCAATCCTGACTATCTTACAGTAGTTCTTTCCTGTGTAGCTGAAATATATTCCATAAGAATGACAGAAAGTGTAGCAAATACATACACCAGTAGCAGTGTATAGCATACGCAGTTGACCATGCTATGCTTTTATATGCTCAAGTATGGGTGTTTCTGATGGGACCATGGCCATATATGCAGTTCACATATATGCAGTTCACAGCTGACAAGAACTTTACTCTATGTGCATCATATATGAATATATATATATATATATATATATATGTATGTATTCTGTCAAAAAGTATAGCAAAACTATAAAAATGTTATTATGCTTATATAGCTCAAAATTCCACACGGATGCTGAACATATCTTAAAATTCCTTAGGAATTTATTCTAAGCAGTTATACAATCTGACTTGATTCTGGGCGAAGGAACTCTCGGTGGTTTTCATATTCTTCCTACACCGAGCCAGCAGAGCTCCTCAGTCTCCCTCTCCCATCCACTCACTGTATTTCCTAACTTTACCTTTTTGTACTAGAGAACATCTTGACCTCTGTGAATCTCAAAGTGTCCCTTCCCCATTCCATTTCTGAGATAATAAAAATAACACCTTGAATCTTATCCAGTTAGCAATCCTTACTTAGAGAAGGAGGTGTGATTAGTTTTCTTTCTTTTTTTAAACATCTTTATTGTCAATTGTATACACTGTATGAGCATATCTTGTGGTGGCACCTCCATTTCCCTCCTCCGTGTCCCCCAAAATTGCTGATTAAGGGCTGGAAAGATGACTCAGCAGGCAAGGCACTTGCCTGCTAAGCCTAATGACCCAGACTTCATTCCCCAGTACCCATGAAAGCCAGTTGCACAAAATGGCACATACATCTGGAGTTTGTTTGCAGTGACTGGAGGCCGTGGCCTGCCTATTCTCTCTGTATCTCTTCTCTCTCGCTCTCTCTTCTTGCAAATAAATAAATTAAATTTTAAATTAAAATTTAAAAAAAATGCTAATTAAGAACAATGGACTGCAATGGAAATCCGATGGGATTTATTATCAGTAGGCCAGGGCTCAAACCCCAGTTTTCAATTCTTCCTTGCTGGGTTACATTGGGTAACTGAATTTATACACTAATAACTGGGGTCCTCATCTGTTAAATAGGGGTGATTATTTTGCTAACTTTACAATAAGGAGTATGTTTATGGTATAAATTCAAAAGAATCTTATAAATGTCATTAGTGATTTTCCAATTCTTATTAGCTGAGTTTCCTTGTGAAAATACATTAGCTACCAATAATTGGGGTCTTCATTTGTTAAAGGGAGTTGGTAATTATACTAACTTCACGATGAGGAGTGTGTTTATGTCTCATTGCAAAGAGCTCTATGAACGATAGTTATGAGTGATTTTTCTTTGAAATGTCTTGGAATCAATTCTTCTAGTTCATGGATAAAGAAAATTGTGTTTGCATTTTCCTGCAAAATTATATGTTTACCTTTCTACCTTCTTCCACAGAACTCCTACACATTCCTGGAGGGTGTGCTCTGGATTGTGGGAATACTTTCCCTGCTCTGGGTCTCCAGGAACCCTGTGTTTTTGTTTCTCTTTCTGACTGTCTGTTCGAAAAACCTTTCTCTTTCAATTGATTCTCACATAGTCTAAATCAATGACGGAAATGAAACTTGCACACAAAAAACCTTTGTGAGATTCCATCGTAGTACAACATGTTTGCAGGAATGCTCCTCTCGCACGATGAACAGCCATGTAGGCATGAAAAGCTACTTTTTAAAGATGCTTGGTGTACCTGTGTTCCCTCTGACATCTAAATCAACAAACTCAAAATCAAACTAGTAGCCTGAAAATGCACATAACGGGGCTAAAAAAGTGATTCGTTCTCTGACCTTATTGCATTAATTGTTATTAATTATCTTAGTCATAGTTTTCTCTACTAATATTTTTTTCCAGGAAAAGACTGTTTTGAGTCAATAAAATGACTCAAACCATAACTCTAATATTATTATCCCCTAATGATTGAAATTCTGAGTTAATTTATGTACTACTGTAGTTCAGGAAACTAACCAATGAGCCAATTTGTTTTAGATAAATCATTGTGAAGCACAGATGTGGACTACAGCTTTGGAATTATAAAGAATATTACTTTACTCCATCTCTTTTTGAGACTTGGCATTTTATTAATACTATAGGTACAAAATTTGATTATATGAGAACACCACTGCAGAAGCCACATTGAGTGAATGGTCATTGCTTATGAGGTCTTGGAGACTCATTCAGGAGACCACCGTGGGTCCAAGCCATCATTCAGGACCCCTCTTGTTGGATAGATGGAGAGATGCCTGCAGAGAGAGGGGAAGTCGCCACGACCTAAAGACACTGTGTGGTTTGAAGCACCTATTTGCTTCCTAAAGGCAGTTGTCAGCCTGCTAGGATTTCTGTCCTGAATATGGCTTCCTTATATCCCATGCCAGGAGGGCCGTGGCTTCCAGCACTGGCTGTCAGAGGAGGCAGTGGGAGAGTCCCAGATGTGCATGATGCATTAGTTTATTAAGCTTCTGCAAAGATGGCATTGCATTATTGGCATATTGGACAATTGGACATAATTATTTTAATCAAGGGGCTCCAAGGAGAAATCAGGAATTCCAATGTTCAAAGAAAACATTTGGAAAAAAATTTTTTTTTCATCCTAAATGTTTTATTTTTCTCGCTCCCCGCCCCCGGTATGACACTTAACTTGTTTTCTAGTGCTACCTCTTAATAGTTGAGTGAGCACAAGGATATTGCTTAAAATCTTTGAGCCTGGATTTCTTACTGAAAACAAAAAAGATTCTCTTAACTCTGTGTGTGTGTGTGTGTGTGTGTGTGTGTGTGTGTGTGTGTGTGTGTGTGTGTGTTTAAATATGATGACTAGTCTAAATCAGGACCTGGCCATCGGAGTTTCTCAGCGTACATATGGCCCTTTGCCACCTCTAATTAATCTCATCTTTAGTGGACGTCTTAGCTTGACCCTGAACACAAATGTGTTTCTAACATATTTGCTCTAGGCAAAAAGTATGTTTTCTGGGATTTGAATAACAGATGCTCACTCCAATCACCACATCCACAAGACGAAGAACTGTGAGGATATAGATTACTTTCAGCTTCATTTTTTTTCTAACTTCATCTGTGTGGCATCATACAAATGGGCTGCCAAGACCAATCGATTAAGTGTTTGTATCTAGGAACAGTGCTCCCCTCTCAATTCCCTCTGCCTATTTGTTCACCACCTCCTGTCCCACCACACACAGTTTCCCCAGTCAGCTTTTGTCACAGATATTCAGATGCTACTTTTTCCCCCCAAAGAAGAGGGAATTCTCAGGAGAGGAAATATAAACAGCTTACTCTCATTTAAGAAAATGTTCAATCTCACTAATCATCAGAGAAATGCAAATCAAAACAATGAGATTCCACCTCACTCCAGTCAGAATGGCAATCATTAAACAATCCATTGACAATAGATGCTGGCGAGGATGTGGGGAAAAAGGAACCCTCATTCACTGCTGGTTGGATTGCAAACTTGTACAACCATTATGGAGAGCAGTGTGGAGGCTCCTGAATAGGATGGGTATAGAGCTACCAATGGACCCAGCTATCCCTCTTCTGGGCATCTACCCCCAAGATTCCTCACCAAAGCATGGAGACATTTGCTCAACCATGTTTATAGCAGCTCAATTCATAATAGCAAAGAATTGGAATCAACCCAAATACCCATCACTGGATAAATGGATATCAAAGTTGTGGTATGTATTTCATTAATTTATTGTATACTAATTTAAAATTTAAACATAGTTTAAATCAAAATACACATAATAATTCATAGTATGTTATTAGCAGTGTTTATTTTTCCTTTCTTTCACATAAAATAATTCTTTTAAAATATTACATCATAGGATAATTATTCTTAAGTAGTTGAAGGATTAATTTAGATATAAAGTCATCATTTTGATTTTAAAAATGTGAAGAGGAATTTCATGGCATATTTTAATTAAATTTATTTAGAGGAATCCATGTATAAACAAGACCAATTTTTTTGTTTTTAAAAATATTTTTATTTATTTATTTGAGAGAGAGGAAGCATGGGCTTGCCAGGGACTCCTGCTTCTGCAAACTCCTGACATATGTGCCAATTTGTGACGGGCACTGAGGAATTGAACCCAGGACATCAAGTTTATAAGCAAGTACATTTAAACCCTGAGCTTTCCCTCCAGCCCTCAAAATATTTTGATGAAAAAAAAAGTGAAGAAAGATCCAACTGTCCAAAATCTATCCAAAAATATGGAATGAAATGGGAATAGATATGGAAAATTTTTTGTCCCTGAAATACTCAATAGTATCTTGCAAAAAATGCTCTAAAATAAAGGAGAATGTGGTTTATAGTCAAAGTGACATTTCCCATCAGGCTAGAAAGCTTGGACTAAATAAAGGAAATGCCTACAATATGGCTGACCCTTCACTTTCAAGCCATGTTTCCCAGGATTATGCATGAGAGACAAGCTATATCTGGGTACTGGCTTATGACAGACGTGCCTATCAGTGTCCTGGTACCCAGGATAACTCTCTTAGGAAGTGTTTTTGTCTGGTTGCTTTTACCTCAAGGTCTCAACTCGTGAAAAGAAAATGAGTCCATTTTGTAAATATATTAGCTCCACAATAGTGAAATTTTTTGATGCTGAAGAGCAGCATAAAAATGTGAAATTTATCAAAAAAAAAAAAGCGCCAAATTTTCCTACATGTAGGCTTACCACCTAAGCTTCATGCAACACCCCTTGCCTTCATTTACCATAGATTTGCCCATGGTCAGTGAAGAAATGAACTGATGCTCTAAAATAAATGTGATGGGGTTTTTATTTTTAAATGCATAATTTGTTAAAGGGAAAGGATAGGACAGTCCATTTACAGAAGAAACCATTTCTTATTAATGGACTCTATGAAACTCACAGGACACCACACTGATTACTCTCTTGTCAGATTTTTTTTTAAAAAGTTAGATCAGGAGAAAAAAAAGAACACAAAAATTTTCAATTACATTTACAGCCGCTGTTGAAGGAGAAGGCAATCAATGAAAGGAGCACACTCATTAGAGACCTGCAGTTCCTACAAAACTCAAACTAAATCACAGTGACAGTGTCTAAACTACAGATAAATGGCTTTGAATTCAGAAGAGGAGCCTGGAGACATAATGGAAATGATATTGCAGTCGTGGAATTCAGGCTAGAACTTGTTATATCCATTGCTTCTGTGGAAACTTGTAGGTATTTTCGGGATCAAAATACTGATTTCTATATGCTTATTCAAAAATAGTACAGTCTGTTGTTTCTCCAGCATCTTCTATGGTGCCCTGGCATCAGAGGATGGACAGTGCTGATATTCAGTGTAGAAGCAGAGCTGGCTGGAAACCCAAGGCAAGTTGACCCTAGGGGAGATGAGAAGAGAATGGGAGGACAGGAGGCAGAACCAGCGAACTGCACACTGCTTGCTTAGGAGAGACGCTAATTCTGGTTTGATGGGCTCTTTTTTTAAAAAATATATATTTATTGTCCATAATGAGTTACATTATTTAGTGGGCAAACCATGAGTTGGTATCCCCAATTCCCCAATGCCCCCCCTTCCCATCCCCAATCAGCTGGATATCCTCCTCCATGGGCCATCTGGATCAGTCCTTGTAGCAGTGGACCATGAAGAGCCTAGCATTCAGCCAGGTTCTCCTGGCCTTAGTATGTTGTTACTGAGGGGTGCTATGCCTCTGTATAGTCTCCCCCACCAGGGCTCTCACAATCTTTCTGCCCCCTATTCCGCACACTTCCCTGAGTCGTGGTGGATGAGTATTAAGGCTGCTTTATTGTTGTGAGCTTAGGGGTCTTTGTGTTGAAAATCATTGGTTTCTGTCACCCTGGCTTATCCTGAGTTGATTGAATGGCTGTGGCTGTGGGTCCCTTGTTCATCCCCTCATTCTCTGCGGGGCTCCATATGGATCGTCCACAATATGACTGTGGTGGCTCATCTCTTGCCAGGATCTCAGCTATCACGGGCTCTTCTTTTCTAACGAGTTGGAGTCATTTTCCTGCTTTCCTTGAGCTCTGCACTGGTAGACCTCCATGCTTCCGATCAGTCCTCAAATGTAACCTCTGCCTTTACCAGGCATGGACTCATAGCTCACAGAAGCACCTGGAGTTTTCCTGTGATCGCTGCACTACCTGTACATAGAAACTGATGCCGAATATACCTTCACAGAGAGCTTTTCATGCTCTGTCCCAAGACCATCTAAAAGTTTTGCTTCATTTGAGGGTTCACTCCACTTACTGTCTTTTAGGGAGAGAAACAGGATGACAGAGAAGAAGGCTTGGCTGGAGGTTTTACTTTCCTAGATAGTAGAGACATGATGATACATAGAAGCGAAATTTTCATTATAGGGGTTGAAGGCACCAGGAAGGCACCATGATGACTCAATACAGCGATAACCCCAAGGTCACTGGAGAGGGACAATAAAATATAAATTAAAAAGTGCTTTGCGGGAGGGAGGTTTGAGCACAGAGGAATGATGGTCCAATTAGGAGTTTCTCACAAGTTAGGCCCATGTTTCTTAGAGAAGAAAGAGGATAGATTCTTTGCTGAGGGCAGGAAGTGCAGGAGATGATTTACCAAGAGGAAACGTTCAGAATAAAGGATAAAGGATTCCAAGAGGTTTTTAAGGTGCATCCATAGGATGGATTCATGCATTTCTACTGGGCTGAATACATTTGATTGGGTGCCTCATTTTCCCTTCTTAGTTCTGTTGGAATATAAGGACTGTCAGGGGCTGGTTTGATTTATAAACATTCCAGCTTTGGGGACCAGGGACAGAAGTGATATGAGTCAAGGTTTTGTTACCTGTGCCTACCACAGTGCCTACACAAAGTAGGTGTTTAATATACATTTGTTGATGTATAAAACGAACAAATGAGTAAATGATTAGAAGATGAAGAAAAGAATTGACAATAGTATTGAAAGATTCCTTTGTTGTAGCATGGGGTATACGGAAGAGGGCCAGAACTAACAGGACACATCAGATTCACTGGCCAAAGAATGACACAGAAGCACATGTTTTAATAATCAAAAAGACCAGAAACCATATTAAGATAAGAAAGAGGAGTGTCTATAAGGATATGAGCTTGTGGTATAACTAGAATGATGAAATTTATGATTTCAGTGATGGAGGACTTCAGGGTAGCATTACATCATCTTTGACTTTTTAAATCAAACTTGTCTTCTCTTCTGTGTTTAGTTCTTTGAAGGTAGGGAGCACTTCCTGTATTTCTTAGTGCCATTGATAGACCCATGGCACATTGTCAGTAAAGAATAATAAATGAATGAAGTCCACATGAAATTGAGCTTTGGCTTCATATCTGACTTTCCTTTCAACCCCACACAATTCCCTCGACATCTGTGACCACCAACGGATACTAGCAACGGTTTTATTGCCAGAAAAGCAGTTAAGGAAGACATTTCCATCATATATATTATGTAAAAAATAATTCAATAACAGTGGTAGATAAGTCCAAGTTTCTGGCTTTTTATTTTAATATCTTAATAAGAAAACTCCTATTTACTTCTTGAATATCCTTCACTTTGATCACTGTAGTCCATTCTTTTGGTACCATTTATGCCTTTTTTATTTTTTATTTTTGGTTTTTCAAGGTAGGGTCTCTCTCTAGCCCAGGCTGGCCTGGAATTCACTATGTAGTCTCAGGGTGGCCTTGAACTCACAGCAATCCTCCTACCTCTGCCTCCCAAGTGCTGGGAGTAAAGGCATGCGCCACCATGCCCGGCATTTATGCCTTTTTTTTTTAAAAAAAAATGTGGCAGTTTATATTCCAGGTTGGAAAATATTATAGAAGTGTATCAAGATCATCTAATAAGCAAACTATTTTGATTACTGTATAATTATCTGTGCATAAGAAATGTTAACTACAGGGGCACATTTGGAAGTGGTGGCTCATATGTGTAGTCCCTGTATTTGGAAGACAGACTTTCCTCATTGATTGGGCCAAGGCAGGCATCTGAGGCAAACTGAATGCCCTTTTTCACTCCTGTGAATGGGAATTTAGAATCCATAGACTCAGGTCTGATCATAGGAAAAGAATATGCAAACTCAGGCCCTGTCAATGTCTCTTATAGAGACATAAGCATAAAAGTCTAAAAGCTGGGCAGAAGATTGACCATCTAAGAACCTCAGAGTCTAAGGATAGATACAGCAATCCATTTCCTGGTTTGCTTATTGATTGATTGATTCATTCATTCATTTACTTTTATCTATCTATTTATTTATTTTGGCCTCATATTTTGGCCTCATTTTAGACTGGGCACTGAAGAAACCATTAAACATACAACACAGACAAACAAAAGCCTGCCTTCTTCTCTTGCCAAAGAAGGAAGGAAAGGGAAGTTCAGTAAGATAGAAGAAGATGGAAAACCTTAGCCTCTCTGCCTCAGCTAAATGCCAAGAACAAACCTGGAGGTCCACAGCCATGCATGCCAGCAAAAACTAAGTGACGTGAGTAGATAATGGTCAGGTTGGATGAGGGGGCCATATCCACCTGAGATGTAGTCAGACAACACTGAGGAAGAAGATGGGAATTCCATCCTGCCTGGGAGAGACAAGCTCATCCACAAAGATGTCAGTGAAGACTATGAATTGATACCAGGCTTCCTCTCTTATCTGGGAGTCACACCCAGCTCCTGCCAACCAACCACCATAGAGTCTCAACAGAGACTGAATGGGAAGATTGGACTGTAGGAGTAAACACCTACCCTCATTCAAAGTTTTGTGCTTATTTTGTCTATAGTGATCACAGTTTTTATTTATACTTAATGATGGAAACAGGAAAATGCATGTCCACTTCCAATTTTTCCCTTTTAATATCTTTTCATTGCAATGCCTCGGGCCATTTTCAAATCTGCTCTTTGTACCTTATTAATTCCACCCTGAATTTGTGCTGCAGCCAATATGGAAAATGTCGCTAATGCAGATGCCACTAGTAAGTTACTTCTGAGAATAAATACACTTCAGTACCCTGCCAAATAGAAATATGGTTCCTGGGCTCCTGACATGCATATGTATGAGTCAGCTAGTACACAAGAGGATATACATAAAATAATTATCAGCATACTGACAAACTACAGACAGCATGTTTCTGCTAGCTACTCAAAGACTGCTTTACTTGAACTAAGAAACTATCAATATTGACTATTTAGGAATCACCCATTAGGATGAATGTCCCATGAGTAAGTTGGTTTAGACCATATCTCTAGATTTTGCTTTGAGTTATACATTTTATTACAACACATATAGCCTTTTCTATGTTCTAGGACCAGCCTGCATGAAATTGGTTCTTTGATAATTTCCAGTTTTGTGCATTTTAATACCTTCTATCTTCTCAGATTTCATTTGAAATTAAGCAAGAGTGTGCATATTTTATTCTTTTAAGAGTTAGTTTTCAGTGAACTTATAATAACTTATTTGCAAACTTAATTCTCAGGGCTATATTCCCAAAGAAAATTTGCTTGAATTTACTTAAGAAGACAATGTTTACCTAGAAAGGTCTTAAGCCTTTCTAGAATTGCTAAGAACACATCCACTGGTTTTCTAAAATATTTTATTTATTCATTTTCTAGCAGAGAGATACAAAGAGAGGGGGGAAGAGAGACAGAGAGAGAAAGAGAGAGAGAAAGAGAGAGAGAGAGAGAAGAAGAAGAAGAAGAAGAAGAAGAAGAGAGAGAGAGCACCAGGGCCACACCTTGTGGGTCTGGCTTATGTGGGTTCTGGGGAATTGAACCTGGGGCCTTAGGCACTGGAGGCAAGTGCCTTAACTGCTGAGCCATCTCTCCAGCCCCCACTGGTTTTCATCCACTCTGGAGGACCTAACTTTCAGCAACGCTCCTTAACCACGAGATGAACATTTTTCCCGTTAGCTCTGTTTCTCTAAAGGAAGCCTTTCTAATTTATTTTTCATCTGGAAGACTTTGCTGAGATGGAGTTCATAGCAGCCATCCTCATGACATACATCAGTGTCTTGGCACATAACCTGCCTGTGGATGGATTTCATCAGAACTAATGGGAAGATGAATGTGTTTACCACTGGATCCAGAGCTGTTCCTTACCAAAATTGCTGTGTCATTTAGACACAAGGCTCAAAGGGTGAAAACTGTAGCATGGACAGACTGAGAGGCAATTTCATTAATTATGTCTTATATAATTAAAGTGGGATATCAGCAATAGACTCCCAAGCATACATCAGAATTAGCAACTTCTCTGTATTTCAGTTTATGATCTGAAATGCTGGTGCTGTTCCAGGAATAAATGGATTGATGACTTTAGTATTTGTATCAAAAGAATGTTAGATAGAAAAATTGGTAGATATTTTTTGGGTTTTCTGCAAATTTGAAAGTATACCATTCCACCTATGATGGCAGTTTGGGAGCAGAGCAAATATTAGCCCAAGACACAGAACATCTTGACTCTATAGACAGTATATCCAAGAGCTATGCCCACCAATAGGGGAAATTCCACCTCTGCACTAATTCACATATGTTTGTACTAGCAACTATTTGTGAATGAAACAATTTCATTAAAAACAAGCAAACAAAAATCCTGGGCTGGAGAGTTGGCTCAGTGATTAAAGTCACTTGCTTGCAAAGCCTGATGGACCGAGTTTGATTCCCCAGGACTCACATAAAGCCAGATGCACAAAGTGGCCCATGTGTCTGGAATTCTTTTGCAGTGGAGGACACTATGGTATTCCCACTCTCACTCGACTTTCTTTCTTTCTCTCTCTCTTTTAAATAAATATTTTAAAAACTGCTATGTGATGTCTCCAGTTGTATCCAACAGCATTCACTTTGTGACCTCAAATTGGCTCATGCTATTAACCAGAGGTCTTGCAATTGTTCTCCAGCACGGTGAAGTTAGGAGTATTGTTTCAAGCAAGGAATGCAGGAGGCCCTACAACTTTCCTTTTAAGATTAAAATTTTGTGTCTCCCAGTACATGGTCATCACCTGCCACGCAAACTGTAATCCATCAGTGTCCGGAAGCTGAACCTTTTCTCTTCTTTCAAGACACATAAATGTTTCTCAGAGTATCTGTTTTTGAACACCAGAGCAATGTCACTTAAACCACCATCTCTAATGATCATTTCTCTCAGGTGTAGATTGAGTTTCTATAATTAGTATTTAATTAGTATTTCATTTTTTAAGAAGAAGCAATGTATGGTGAATGTCGCTTCTTTGCCAGGCATGAATGGACTTTGTTATGGATCAGCTACTTTGCCTTTCGTGTTTTTATGAGGGAGGCATTTATTTCCCTAATTTACACATGGGAGGGTCTGTAATCCATAGAGGTTAAACACTTGCTCTAAGCAGAGAGCTGATAATAACAGGCCCTGCTGCCCCTGAGTTACGTGGAAGTGCAGATGATTAGAAAGTGTGCAGATACATGGAAAGAAGTTCAGATGCTTACAAGGGGTGTGAATGGAATCCTGCAGCATGAAGGGCTGTCACTGGAAGAGATGGTCACTTGCTTTTGGTGGTTGCGGCTATTTATTCTAATTAAGAAACAGCACAGAATCTGAGAGTTGGAGAGCATAAAGGCGGACAACTATAACGGGTATAGGTTGCATTCTTCAGGGAAGCACCAGAGGTTCGAGGCCTTAAAAAGGGAAGTTTTCAAGTGTATTTAAGCAAGAAAAGAAGACAGGACCAGAGCAGGAGTTACACAATGGTAAGAAAGGAAGGAGAGGGTGGACAGGTAAGAGTCTGACTTGTTAACAGGTTTACATTTTAGTTGAAATCAACAGCATGGCTGTATGAGTTTTATTGTGTGCCAGCCACTATTCTAGCTTCCTGATGTATTATTGCTTCATCTTTGTAGCTCTTGGGTGATAGATTGTCACTGTTGCTACTCCCGTTTTTGAGGGGTAAAATAACGAGTATTAGGAACACAATGGGAAAGGACCACAACAATTAAACTGGGTAAAAACAATCTATTTATAAAAAATGCCATGGGATCTGAGACCTTTATGATTTAAAAAAAAGTATCTTGAATGTGGCTGGAAAACAGATCAGGGATTGTAGAACCCACTGGACCATTCAGGTAAAATATGATGACAGCATTGGGCTCCTAAGAAAGCAATTGATATAGAGGAAAAGGGAACTCAAGGGTTTGGGTGTATTTCCTACCACTGTGGAAGTGAAGAGAGGAGGTGAAATTAAGTGAGAAACTATCCAAGATTCCTGGACTTCTTAGCAGAATAACCACCAGGATAGTGGCACTATTGTGCATGACAGTGAGCGGTCAGGAAGGCAGGAGGGCACTTAGGACCCAGGGGCTCACTTGGGTACAGACAGTAAGACTCAGTCAACACCCCAGCCAAGGGGTGATGTCAGCACGTTAAGGTTGGGCCTGGCTGAAAAGCTTGTGTACCAAAGCTCAAGCTTTGAGAGAGGGTATGTTTCTAGAAGTAAACCTAGGACCAAACGTGTTTGTGGTTTTGTTTGTTTGTTTGTTTGTTTTCACTAGAAACCAGAGCAGGGAGTTTTCACTCTTTGATTATAATGTTAGATTAAAATGTATTTGTATTTTCAGAAGAAAAAAAAGTTTAGATTTCTAATAAAATGTCCTTTACAATGTCATTAGAAGCAAAAATCTGCTGTTTGGCTTTTTTCCTTTTGGATTCAGTTGGACCTAGCTAGATCAATCCCGTGGTCTAGGATTTTATTGCTTCTGACACCAGTCAGTGTGTCCTACAGATGTTCAAGGGGAATGTTGCTTCAGAAGCATGTTCAGCTTAGCGTGCCCATGAGAACAGGGAGGGGAGAAAGTGAACACAGACTTCTGAGGGATGGCAGCTGCCCAAAGACAAGGGGTATTTGCAAAGAAAGTTCAAACCGAACATATTTAAAATGGACCAGTCTATACTCTCTCTCTCTCTCTCTCTCTCTCTCTCTCTCTCTCTCTCTCTCTGTGTGTGTGTGTGTGTGTGTGTGTGTGTGTGTGTGTGTGTTTTCATGGCACCAATAGTTTGGTGATTATTTTTATTAAGTCCTAGTGTGTCACTTGCTTTTTTTAAGCCTGTGCAATTGTTCTCTAAACCTTTAGTGAAATCCCATCATAATAAGGGGGGGGGGATATGTTAGGTTGCCTTACAACCAATATTTTGTTTTCTCCTGTTCTTTTCTATGGAAAGTAGACATCAGATCAATTTCTTTCCCTTCAACTTCAAAATAGGAATGCACTTTGAAATGTGAGATCACCACGAAAAGCCAAGTGCAGACCCCCGTCATGTCCCCTTAGCTACTTGCTCAAAAAAATAAAAAGTATCGTGAAGGCCCAAGGGCATTTTCATCAATTATAAGATGCAAAGTTTTTAATATTGTCATGTGTCTGACATTAGGCTGCTTCTTACATTATAATTGGAAGTGTGTTTTGTTTCTTAGTGGCTCATAAACTGTGCTTTATAATTGATGACATTTTGCATTGGTGTAAATCTCTAGCTAACAAGGTTAATATCTAACGGGTGATTGAAGACCAGTGCTCAGAGACAGAAAATGGATATTGCGGCACTGATATTGGAATTAGCGATATAAAATGGAAATCACTATTTGGACATTCCTTGATTCCTTGACCTTTTGAATAGATAACCCACTCATTATCTTTTATCAGCGGTTCCCATAGCAACATCTTCATGTCACATGCATTATTTTCTTAAACTGTTTGTACTAAGAGTTTACTTTTATTTTTTTACATAGTTTATATCCTTAAATGTCCTCTCCCTCATTCTCCATTTCCCCAAGGGCCCTCCTCAGTAGGCTTTAGATTGGGGTAGGGGGATTGCTGTGTCTCAGGGTATTTCTCCATGCTCTGTGGTTGTCACAATCTTCCTACCCCTTCTTCCACAGTAATCCTTGAGCCTGTTGACAGTTCTGTTCAGTGCTGAGTTCTTTGTAGCATCTGTGTTTCTGCTCTGATGTGGTTTTGTTCATCAAAATGTTTGTTCCCATTTCCCTGGAGCTTGTTGTCGGGCTAGCATTGGGAGCTGCTTTCTCTGCAATTTCTCCTGGGCCCCAGTAAATGTGGTAGAGGTTGGCCATCTTTTCTTATTGTAATGATGAATATTGGATCTCACCAATATTCTCTGCTATCTGTAAAATAAAACAGATTTTTCTAACCAAGAGAGAAGAGCTTTGATTGAGGGGATTATGCATAGAAATTTGAAAGACATTTGATATATAAGCGTATTCTACTTACTCAGGGAGCAATGGGGGCTTCTCTCTGGGATCTGTGAGTTTTTTGGTCATGAGATTCTGACTTGTTTTCCAGTGCCAGTTAGGCTTTCTCTCCCATGGAGTGGCCCTCATGTCCAGTCAGAGGGTAGTCGGCCAGCTGCAAAGACTGTGCCACTGTTGCACAGGTGTGTGCATCTTGTCTTGCTGATTGAATGCTTCTTATTCATGCTGTTCCCATAGCACTTCCCAGCAAGATGGGGGTTTGTCAGTCAGCTTTCCTCTCAGTTCCCACATGGTCTCTCAATGTCTTGAGATAGAGGCTTGTGGTGTCTTCAACACTAGGGTCTTACCTTTTGATTCTGGCAGGTAACTAAGTGCTTAACAATGGCCTGTATTGCTTTGAGGACTTGATGGGTCTCCCTGGATAACTTCTTGCAGTTTGGTCCTGAGATGCACCAGTCAGAGGCAATGGCTTTAGGAATAAGCTTTCTCCCCCTTCTCCTGGGCACTTTGGTCTGGAGCATCCACCTCCCTTAAGTGGGAGATTATAGCTTATATACTGGTACCCAGTAGGAAGGTTCCTATTGTACTAATTCTTTTTGTCTTTAGTTGTGTGATTTTTCTCCTCATTGAGGAGCTCTCATTGAACATATATGGTAGAGGATTTGTTGTTTATTCTACTTTATCATATTAAAATCTCTAGTGACTGGCCAAAAAATGAAGATACAAATATAATGTCTTAACTCTCAAAATCTGTAGAGTTAGTCAAAAATTATTGTCATATATAGGGAGATGGAAATCCACAAAAGTAAGAGAATTTTTTTTTCAAATAACCTATATTGCACTGTTATTAATAAATATTTTCCTCTTCCTAATTCACTTCCAAAAACTTGTCAATGATTTTTGATCTCCCATGTTGTGCAGTTAAGACTTAATAAAGGCGACTTGAGAAATAGAGACTTCTGGAGTGAACACAACATTTGTCAATGCTGGATTAATGGGTTACGGTGTGTGCCTTGGTCATGCTACTGTTCTAAAACCTTGGCACCTAGTCTATCAATCTGCTTATAAAAGGGCAGTCCCATTTCTATAGTGACAGTCTATTTGTGGTAGTGCAGTGAGCCAGCCGAGCTGCTTGTAAAATACTCCAGAGTGGAAGAGGTGAGAAGTAGGGGTATAAATTTGTCAAGATCTCGAGAAAAGCTCAGCTTGCTCCACTGAGCTAGATATTATCCTACATTTTACGACATCAAAAGAATTTTCAGGAAACCTTCTATTCTCTCACATGCTAATCAAAAACAACTTGACAATGGATTTACCAATGTACCTCTGTCAACACTTGACTAGAGAAAAAATTTTGGGAGGAACAACTCAACATGGTATCTCTTCCACAGTGTATTATGAAGTATGGCTGATAGATTTTGCCATACATTATTTGTATAGAAATAAAAGGAATATATCCCCTCATACCTTTTCTTTCCTGGATCAAGATAAGTTTTTACCCTTTGCTAGGGTTACAGTCTATACCAAGGTGGGATAATACAAAGAACTTTTGCTAAAAAAAATCTTTCGCATAATAATACTAGAGTTTTATGAAAAGATTTAAACGATAATAACAAGAGAAGGATTTGTTTCTACAGTGGGTGTTTCACCCTTAGAGAATGCTCCAAAAGGACTATTTCCCCCCAATTTCCTTGCTTTAATAGGTGGGGCATGATTGTTGGAGCCATCTACCCGGCAGTAACATTAAAAGCAGGCTATATCCATACTGCCTTCTAGCCAATGCCCAAAGCAGCAAAAACCAACCAACCAAACAAAAAGCTACCACGAGCAAAGCTGCCTGTGTATTAACAAAATATCAGAGACTATACATACATACACATATACATATATGTATATATATGATATATATGATATATATATATATATATATATATATATATATATATAATGGCTTTAATCTATCTCCTATCTATTTAATCTATCACCTCGTGCCATTTAACATAGTATCAGCGCTGTGAGAATTCTGGCATAGCCCAATTTATTGCCAGGATGAAATCCTGGCTACAAAGGTAGCCTAGGTCAGGAGCCATGAAGAAAACAAGGCTGGTGCTTGGGTTGTACTAAGGTGTTATGTCTGTGAACACCTTCAAGGATAGAGAGGCAGGTCTGGTAGGAACAATAGGATCTTTTCTTTTGTCTGCTGGGGTGGGGTCTGTAGAACAGAGGGCTATTTAGGGACAAAGGAAAGTGCTATTTTGTACCCTCGAAATTTTGTGTAGACTTGAGCATTCAGTGGTGAGGAATATTTAGTAATGGACAGATCCACCTCATTCCTTGAAACGATGACGGCATGTCTAAGAAGTCACGTTATTGTGGGGTCGCAATGGATGGTAACGTTTGCTATAGTTGGAAAAATGATGCAGACTTAGGCGCTGAGGTGGAGAAGAGGAAAAATGACTTTTACTTCTTGCACTTTGAGTAAGTGAATGTTTTGATTTGGTGACCCTGAGTGTCTTTCACTGTCATTTGAGGGTTTGATCGGGTGATTTCTAAAGTCCCTTCAACTCCTTAGAATATTCACTGCCCAGATTTGAACTTCAGGTGGACTGTCCTTGACATTTATTAGTTATGTAATTCTTGGTGATTGCATAGATCTGATCCTTATTTAGTGGGAATGAGATACTAGCTTTCTCCTTTGCAGTTGATCTAAATGATACGTGGCATCTGTTGAGCACAGTGACGTGCAACCTGCTATGTACTTTTGATTGACATTCCCATTTGTAGTCTTCATTCTTCATATTCTTTAGAAATTACTGTCTATCATTAAACCTTAAAAAAATCTAAAGCAAAGGCTGACTTTGTCAAGAAACAAAAATGTTTCTTGGGTTGCCCCGACCTAAAAGTTTTGGAATTTGTCATTGCTATTTAATGAGTATGTGTGTCCTTTCAATAATCATACGCTGACAAATTATTGTCCAAATCATTAACATGTTAGAATGTGTGTTGACAGGTGATTTGGTCACAGGATGGAATATCTCATGAATGAAATCGGTGTCATTATGAAAGAGGTTGCAGAAATCTCCTTTGTCACTCCCACTGTGGGAACATAGAATACGTTTCCTTTGGACCGGGAAGATCTTTGAATACCTTGTTCACAAACTTCCAAGCTTTCCAACGTGTGTGAAATCAATACTTGTTGCCTATAAAAGCTACACAGTGTATCACACTTGAATGTGACAACATCATACAGTCATAATCTCAATATAGAGAAATAATATTTTATGTACATTATAAGTCTGTTTTCATTATGTAATTGTCCTCATGAACAGCAAGGTGCCAGAGCCAAGCAGTGGCTACCTTGTGGACAGTAAGATGATGATCTGATCTCAGCCGTGATTTACACCACTCTCTCCTGTTTCTGTGGTCTTGGCTCTGTTCTTCTGTTACAACTTGGCCATTTGACCTGTATGTCTCTATTACCTACTTAGATAGTAGGCATTATCTACGGCAAGTTGTGTTTTTGTTATGGCCCAGAATGGTCGCTGTTTTTTTTTTTTTTTTTTTCAGGGTTAGATTTTTTTTTTTTAAGATTTCTTTCTGTTTAACCAATCTGCATTTTTCATTTAAATAGTACTGGATGAAGTTTCTTCTTTAGTGATGGATGCATCTTACAGTGGAGATGGTGAATAAAAGAGCTGATAATGAGTGAAATGTTAACGACTATACTTTGGGCCTTATCAGTGCTGGTCGCTAAAGCATTGCCAATGGATATGCATTTCAAATAATATCTAAATGACTAATTCCAGTATAGTTTTCTTTTTTCTTTCTTTTTTTGTGTAGGGGAGGATGTGAATACAGTGCCTCACTACCACAAATTCGGTAGTCGAGTTTCCCATATTTGGGGAAATTACAGAGGTCAGCACATCCAGAATGCAATGGACAAATGTTGCCCGGGAAACCAGCTCCATGGTCATCGTCTCTCCCCTGCCAGGTGAGTATCCAATATAATTTTTGATAATATTTTTCATATATTCAAAAAACTTGCAACAAGGATTTTATGTCTTTGACCATACATCTGTGTCCAAGTCTCGATAGAGTGATCTCTTCAGAGAATGTGTGCC
Organism: Zapus hudsonius; assembly: GCA_004024765.1. Lineage (NCBI taxonomy): Eukaryota > Metazoa > Chordata > Mammalia > Rodentia > Dipodidae > Zapus > Zapus hudsonius. The sequence goes on from PVHP010004889.1 coordinate 25,124, forward strand.
AGGCAGCAAGGTCTAAGAGAAAACTTGGGAAATAGTTTCTGGTGTGAATAGAGTCAGTATATCAATTTATGGATCCACAGGTCTATAACTGAGAGCTATTGTGTTATAAACTTCATGTGCTGATAACGAGGAGCGCTTTATTCATGAAATATGAGAGAAAGAGAAAGTCATAAAGTGAGATTTTAATCAGAAACTCTGAATGACCTAATAGCAAAGCTGAGCATCCCTTGGAGATGTTTTAATTTCTGAAACTCGATTTAGTTTTCCTTTTTACTAGTTTCTCCAGTTTACTGGACTTTCTCCAGTTTACTTTATTGAGGGGACAGTTTTAGTTTTCAAACAAAACATCAAAAGATACTTTCCCTTGGTTTTGTGGTGTAGGAGAGTTCTCCTTTCATTTTTCTCCTTGACAAAAGAAACAAAAGACCAAAGTGAACTCGTGTGGAAGTCAGTTTATGGGTTTAGTCAGTTATGACACAGAGGGCCATGAACAGAGAGTGTGCTGCTTCAGAGAGAAAATCAAAACTGTAATGAAACCATCCTAAACCTCACCTCCATCAGACAATACTATCCACATTGGACTGCTTGTTCTTCAAAACCCCACCAGTAACTGCTAGAAGGAAATAGTCTATTTTAACTAGCCTCTGAGGCCATCATCACATGTATCTTGGGTTCATGTTACTTAGTTTCCCCACTATTCACTTCCCCACTGAATTTATTATCATCAGATTTATACAAGTCATCCAGAGGACCAAGCATCCTAATAGAACCATAGGATTCGGTGCTGAGTTCATCAACGGTTCTTTCCCTGTAAAACTCCCGTCCATCTCTGGCCTCACATAAATTTAGCTATAAATAATACATATTAAACATTCCTTTGGCTACAGGCAAAATTAAAGTCAGGTTACTGATTCTTCATAGATGACCTAAGCATTTTTCTAGATACAAACATTTTCCAGTAATGAATTAACTTCCCCTTTCGTATTTCACAGGAAGACACAAACAGAGCCCTTGCCAAGAACAGCTTAAGGACAATAATCTTAAGCAGGAGATAAGGGAGAGAGTCAGTCGGAATTTCTGTTATCCTCCCGTCATTTTAATTTCAGGTTTCTGTGAACGAATGATAGCTTCATTCCTTCATTGCCTTCTTCTTAAAATACTCCTCCGTGCCTCACTCTGAGGTTGTCGGACCTCTATCTCCTCCACATTACCTTGGTCTTGGGTATAGGCCATCACAGCCTTTCTGGCATCTACACACATTACTGTCTTGTAACATTTCATCAAAAAAAATGGAGAATGAGAATCTTCTTTTTTTTGAGTACAGCATAATGCTTTCAGACATTTGTAATTATATTTGATGATTGTCTTAAAAAAAGAAAAATGGTTTGGAGAACATCGGGGAAGTCGGGATAACAACGCATGGTTTGCCCACTAAATAATGTAACTCATTATGGACAATAAATATTAAAGTTAAAAAAAAACAAACAATTAGGTGACAAGTCCCTTGATTTTAAGGGCACTGTCAATAGAATTGTTAGAAAGCACTTATGGAAGTAATCGGAATTCCGTCTGCTCTGCTAGAAATAATAGTCATCCATGATAAGCATGTGGTGTCTGCTGGGTCCAGTGTATTTCCTCTACCTAGTCTATGTTCTCACCCCGCGATTAGACCGTGATGCAACACAGCTTGGATTTGGTTTATGTTTTAAAGGACACAATCCTGTCATTCTTTACTATGGACATTGGCTATTCTCTGTCTCTGTTGGCTTTGCGCATTTCAGATTATTCTAAAATTTATAATTGTGTCACAGCAGCATTACATTTCCGAATTAACATTTCTGCATTTTGTAGTCTTGGAGAAAAAAGAGTCTTTGTTAGTATTGAGATTCTTGGTTATGTTGTACAAGTCCAGGCCTCTCGATTCATATGAATGTCTGCTTCTCTATAGAGAACAGCGTTTCTCAACTTCGCACTATTCTTCAGGGAGGAGTTATTACTCAGGGACGGAGGAGAGCATTCATGATTCCTCAAGGAGTTAGAGGTTCTCCGTGTTGTCGAGAATTAAGATGTTTATTCATGTAAAACTTTCACAACCTTATTGTATATGCGGAGTCAATATTATTTAAGGAATCAGTAATTGAGATTCTACTCCATCAGTCACAAAGGTATTTGAGTAGACTCTTGATATAAAACAACGATAGCTAACAATGGATTCCTGAGATATGCTAAGTGTGCAGACGACCTGTTTCCACCATAAAAATGATGACCACTGAAGTTCAAGACCTTGTGAAGTGATGTATGTGAGCTAGAGAGATCTAGCTCTTCAGTGAAATGTGGATATATGTCTATACATAAATGTGAAGACGGACAAGGAAGAAATAGACTTTTTAATAGACAGTCACCCAGGGACAGAGGGCCAAAAAACATGGATGCCACGTTGCTTGCCCTGGCAGGACTGGAACCCATGCCACACCCAGTCTCATCCACATTGGCTACCTCTGTGCTTCCTGCTTCTTCCTCAGCTGAGCACACCCATGGACTGGCTAATCCTGAGTCTGTCTCTAGAGTCTATCAACCAATCAGACCAGGTCTCTCCCTTCAACACCTGAGTCTGATGATGAGACTCACCCCAGTTGGATGTTTGGTTCATACATGGGCCTGGCACATGTGTGTAACTCTCTCTCTCTCTCTTTCTTTCTTTCTCTCTCTCTCTCTTTCTCTTCTCCTCCCCTCCCTTCCCCTCCCCTCCTTTCCTCTTTTTTTTTTCTGAAGATTTCTCTATTGGATTTCTCTAATGGATTTTTCTCCATTACCCCTCCCCTTTTTCTGCTGGGCAAGGGGGAGAATTCATTTCTGGCTTCAGCCATTCAGCTAGCCTTCCCTCTGTATCCCAACGCTCCCCAAAATAAATCTCATAATTAAGAATTTACCCTTCTTAGGGTCTGTGTCTTTAATTCTTAGCTAACTCAGATTAGAACCTAAAAGTTGAGGTGAACAGGCCTGGGATCTCCTGTATCTTTATGGAGAAATTTAGTCTCTCCCTGGACCCTAAATCCTGCACCAAATGTTTCAAAATTTGTTATACAATACATACACACACAAACACACACACACACACACACACACACACACACACACATATATATATATTATTAAAAAGGCACAAGTTCCAATAAGCTTTGGTCACTATTTTTTAAAAATATTTTATTTATTCATTTTTTAAAGTAGAGAGATGAGAGAGAGAGAGAGAGAGAGAGAGAGAGAGAGAGAGAGAGAGAGAGAGAGAGAGCACACCAGGGCCACCACCTTGTGGGCCTGGCTTATGTGGGACCTGGGGAATTGAACCAGGGTCCTTAGGCACTGGAGGCAAGTGCCTTAACCACTGAGCAATCTCTCCAGCCCTTTGGTCACTATTAATAGGGTTATTTGAGAATCAAAAAGCATTACATTTGTTACTGATTAGAGTTCATGGAATATTTCTTTCAAAATATTTGAAAAAGGCAGTCTCTAGTACTCATCTAGGATAGATGTTTATGGAACCACTAGAAATAAAAAAGTTGTCATGGCAACTTTCAAACAGGAGTAGAAAATAAAAAGCCCAGACAACACCACGGACCCACCCTCCGAATGCAATAATTGCCAACATTTTTACAATATCGTTTCATTTATTTTTCTCTTCGTTTCTAAAGTATTTTAAAAACAACTTCCAGTACCATAAGTACTTCAGAACTCGTTTCTCAGAGTTCCTTTGTTAATGCGTACCTTTCCTTCATGAATGATGACATTAAAAATATAACCTGTTAAGTCCATTTTAAAAAAGGTTCAATTTAACTCTGTGATGAAGGCTTGGTAGAATTCACCTGTGAAACCATCTAGTCCTGGGCTTTTCCTTTTGGGAAGGTTTTTGATTACATCTTCAATCTCAGCGGAAGTGATAGGTTTATTTAATGCTCTTATCTGTTCTGGATTAAGCTTTGGCAGTTGGTAAGTGTCCAAATACTTATCCATTTCTTCCAGGTGCTCAGCATCCCTAAGCATCAGGGAAATGCAAATCAAAACCACAATGAGATACCATCTTACCCCTGTCAGAATGGCAATCATAAAGAAAGCCAACAACAATCATTGCTGGAGAGGATGTGGGGAAAAAGGAACCCTCATTCACTGCTGGTGGGATTGCAAACTTGTTCAACCGCTATGGAAAGCAGTGTGGAGACTCCTAGACAGAATGGACATAGAACTACCAATGGACCCAGCTATCCCTCTACTAGGCATCTACCCGCAGGATGCCACATCTCGATGCAGAAAATTTTGTACAACTATATTCATAGAGGCTCAATTCATAATAGCCAAGAATTGGAATCAACCCAAATGCCCATCCATGGAGGAATGGACAAGGAAACTGTGGTATATTTACATGATGGAATTATACTCAGCTGAAAGGAAAAATGACACATCAAAATTTAGGGAAAAATGGTCTGACTTAGAGCAGATCTTACTAAGCGAACACTCAAAAGAACAGAGAATGGAACGCCACATCCTCTCCCTCATATGCGGTCCTTAGCCAGGATAACCGTTTTCTTTATCCAGACTAGTAGAAAGAACGGAGAAGGTATAAGAGTGGGGTAAGGGAAGGGGGGAGGGAAAAGGCTCAAACTTGAGGCCAAACCAAATTAGGTTCAAAATCATAAAATTCTCACGAGCACACTATAACCTAAAGAGTAAGTAGTGGGTGTCAACTGGTAAGAGGGGCCATGAGTAGTAGGGGAGAAAGCCTGAGTCTGTGAACAATGGAGCAGTCTGACAGCCCCAGGTCCCGGCCACTGGTTCCTTCCCTCACTGAGCTGTTGACCAAAGTGACCCATGAGGTTACA
>PVHP010004889.1:30094-43139 GCA_004024765.1 Zapus hudsonius
GAGAGACCCTTCGAGGCCTGGAATGGTAATCAGATCCCAGATGGCAGTCAGTGCAGTGCTGGAAGACACTACACAAGCTGCCAGGGGAAGCTGAACAACGACAGCTGGTGTAAACAGACCAATGGCATGAAATACAGTCTGAGGCCACGAGTAGGCTGACCACACCTCCTACGGGGAGAGAAAAGGAAACCAAGAAAGGGGCACGTGTGCAATGGAGGAGCCTGAGCCTGGGGGAGACAATCAACAGCTATTAAATTCGGCCAAATATTTCACTCAGTGAGAGGGAACCCTTGATTGGAACCGGGGATTCAGGGCGATATGCAACGGATCCCATACTCTTGGGCTCCCAAGAAAAGATGCACTATGCGAGTGACTGCCCAGGAGGCTTTTAAAAATAGGAGCTAAGTAATCCAGATAGTTGTATATTTGTTAATGGATACTGACCTCATTCTCCGATGGAGATTGTGTTTGTATTTTTCAGGATACAGCGAGGGAGCTGTGGCCCATATAACCCTATCAACCGATTGCAGGCAGAAAACTGAGATCCTGGCATGAGATGAGCCACCACAGTCTTACGGGGGAGGATCCATATGGAACCCCACAGAGAATGATTGGATGTACAAGGGACCCACAGCCATAGCCATTCAATCAACAAAGGATAAGCCAGTGAGACAGACACCAATGAATCTCGACACAAAAACCCCTAAGCTCACAACACCATAGCAGCCTCAATACTCACCCACCACGACTCAGGGAACTGAGCGGAAGAGGGGGCGGAAAGATTGTGAGAGCCGTGGTGGGGGAGAATATCCAGAGACATTGACCCCTCAGTAACAACACACTAGGGTCATGAGAACCCGGCTGAAGACTGGGCTATCCATGGTCCCCTACCACAAAGACTGATCCAGACGGCCCACGGAGGAGGATATCCAGCTGACTGGGGATGGGGAAGGGGGGCAACGGGAAATTGGGAATAACAACTCATTGTTGGCCCACTAAACAATGTAACTCATTATGAACAATAAAAAAATAAAATAAAAATAAAATAAAAAAGGTTCAATTATGTTAAAAACTTTATAGTTTTGTCAAATTAAAAATCCAAATCAGAATCAAACAGAGAAATTGGTTAATATTTTGAAATTTCTTTTCCTCTGTAGTAGTGGTCATTTATTTGTTGATGAACAGACTAGGTTTGCAGGTATTGTTCCAACTTTGAATTTGCCTGGTTGTCTCTAGGTGATATCGTTACTCACTTATTTAATTTATCAATTTCCTATAAAATAGAAATACTTGAGGAGACCTCCATGGGCTTTCTAGAAGAGCCTCACCACCAGAGAACCCTCCACTTTTTGAAAAATATTTTATTTATTCATTTTCAAGCAGAGAGAGAGAGAGAGAGAGAGAGAGAGAGAGAGAGAGAGAGAGAGAGAGAGAGAGCATACCAGGGCCACCACCTTGTGGGTCTGGCTTATGTGGGTCCTGGGGAATTGAACCTGGGGCCTTAGGCACTGGAGGCAAGTGCCTTAACCACTGAGCCATCTCTCCTGCCTGAACTCTCCACTTTAACGGTGTGCCTGCATTCGGTTCTAATGGTTCCTGATCAGCCTTTAGCATGGCGACAATCCATCAGCAATTCCAAGACCCTTTCTTTCCTTGCACCCACAGTATCATTACTTACATTTAAGTTTTGGATAACTTATAGCAGAGATTCTATAAAAATACTTTCCTTCAAGAAACATTGCTATGTCCAAATTCAGTTTGCACAAGAAGAGCAGAATTTAGATGTGTCTTTGCCCATTCATTTCCACAAGTTTTTATTTAAGCACTTTTGAAAGTGACCAATGATTTTGAAAGAACTATTTTGATGTATCATTCTCAGTTACAAATGTAACCCTTTTTGATTCTCAAATAACCCTATTAATAATGGCCAAAGCTTATTGGAGCTTGTATATATATATATATGATGTACACACAGGTTTTGTTTCAGCTCCCGTTACCCTGGGGCCCTCCTCAGTGGGGCTGTGGTATTCACTGAGGTCATGAAGGCCTCAGTCAGTGCCTGTGGGGTAGCAGGGGACCATGCTGAAGGGTATTCCTACCCACTATGTGGCTCTTAAAATCTTTCTTCCCCCTCTTCCACTATGTTTCCTGAACTGTGGCAGGCCTGTTGGCAGTCTGAGCTGGTGTTGAGTTCTCTTTAACCTCTGGATTTCTGCTTTGATAGTTTTTTTTTTTTGATGGGTTTTGATTGATCACCACATCTGTCACCATCGCCTGGAGCTGGTTGTCAGGCTAGCAGTGAGAGCAGTGTTCATGTTGCTACTTCTTTAGGCCCTGGCAGATGTGTTGTTTTTATTGTGGCCTCAATGGTCCTTTCTTGCTTTCTCGACACACAATAGCTCAGACTTATTAGAATAATCTGAATCCTAGAACACTCAATTCTTTATTTTCATATATTGGTTTGACTTTCTCATTTTATTTAGCTGATTGTTTTCTCTTGGAGCTCATTCAGAATTTTAAAAATATTCTCTTTGAATTCCTTCAGGTGTCCATTGAGTTCTTCAGGTGCGCTTGTGTGTGTGTGTGTGTGTGTGTGTGTGTGTGTGTGTGTGTGTTCTTGGTTCCTCCACAGAACTGCTACAGGATATGTTTTTAAACTTTTTTAATATTTGCCCATCACATAGGTGAGAAAAGCCACTTGAAAACAGGCTTAATTTTTATTTTTAAAATATGAGTGAAGTTGAACATCTTTATTTAGATTTTTTTCACAAATCTTCTATGGGAAAATCAGCACTTTTTTTCCTAAAATATTTGACTCTCTTTGCATTTTCTAGGGTATTAAGCTTTTGTCTGTGATATGTTACTTAAATTTTTTTAGTTTACTGTCTGTTTCTTTACTCATCTTTTGAGTATCTCTACTTACCACAAAGACTTTTAAAAGTATATATACATAAAACTTTACCAGTCCACTTCTTTATGATTTCTAGGCTTTGAATCACAATTAAAATGTATCCTCCTTCTAAATCCTAATGTATTTTCCCATTTTGTTTTAATCACTGTCTGATATTATTTTCTAAATTTCAATTAGCAATAATCATGCCTCAGATAAACCTCATTGGCTACGATACTGCCACTGCGCAAAGCTTATATTTTCTACATTTACATGTTGGATGTATGTGAAGTCAATACTGAGAGATGATATTGACAATAATTCAGATTTATACTATTCCATATAACTACACAGTTTTGTCAGCACTAATTTCAGCTGCTGTGTTTATTACCTTCTAAATTTCTTTATGCAGTAGGACCCATTTATCCATTCTCTATCTTATTAGACTGATATGTTAGGTCATTCCTGTGTCAATACCACAGATTAAATCATAGAGACAGATTGTTATATTTTAATATATGGACAAAGTAGTTTCCTCATCTACCTTTTAAGATTGCTATGGGCATGGTGACAATTATGATTTGGTTATTCTTTTTTTTTTCATTTGAACATTAAAATGAACTTACATAAGTTTAGAAATGATTCTATGACAAATTTATTGGCGTTGTATGAAATTTATAATACAACTTAGAAAAATTATCATCCTTATGAGAAATATCTACTTTGACATGAAAATAGTACATATTTTCCCTACTTCAAGTATATTTGACTCTGAAATTCTTATAGAAAAATATTTTCAACCCTGGCGATCAATGGGGTGACAGATGTCACAGCCAGATCGCCCTCACATCCCTCATTGTTTGCCCACTAAAAAATGTAACTCATTATGGACAATAAAAAAAGAATGAAAAATATTTCCAGTGATGCATTTCAAAAAGGCAATATTATAGACAGACTTAGCTACAGTGTCTACTGGGCTGAACTTTCGGACTTGGAATATGAACCTTGGTTAACATTAAACCCACTAATGTCTTCATCATAGTAAGCGCTACTGAAAAATATACAGCACTTAATAAGCCCTTATTACTCTATAAATGATCATTTTCTACTCTCAATTATCAGACTTTACACAAAGCTGGTGTTCCTATTGGATTATTGAGAATAGCATATTTTCATAATAAAACTAGATCTGTATTAATACATTTTATTTAACTATACAATGATTTCAGTGTTAAATGGATTTTAACTTTTGTATCACCTCATTAATTCAGTTTTAGTTTGGCTGCATTTACAAATAAGTAAAATTTCATAGAAAGTATATCCTTATTGAACGGGTATGAATTTAAATAAAGCTTGATATTTTATTTCATTTACTTTATTTTTTAATGTTTTTATTGGAATAATCTTATATATATATATATATATATATATATATATATATATATATTAACAAAACAATATTCTCAGTATCATATGTTATTAGAGAAAATTGCTAAAACCAGGATGACATTCCTTTTTATGCATTATATATTCTCCACCCCCATGACTCTTACATTCTTTCTTCCCCCTCTTCCACAAATTTCCCTGAGTCATGATGGGTGAGTTTAAATTTGGCATACTTATTAGGTTTTTAAGAGTCTCCCAATTTGTGTTTTGGACAATTTTGGGCACCCTGGTTGTCTATCTCCATTATCCTTCCCTAGGATTTCTGCCTTGCTGTGGGAATAGCTCTTTTGCTCATCACAGCACTTCCTTAGAGGTTGCATTCGGGTTCCAAATGGTGAGTTTGAGGTGGTTCATCTTCTGCATGGGTGTCCCCCCATCAAATCAGGTCCATTTGGTGGAGTTCAGTTGTCCACAGTTCTCATTGATTTCTGAAAAATACAAACAGAATCTCCAGCAGAGGGTGAGATCATTATTGGTCAATTGAGACAAATATTGCTAGTTTGGTGAGCATTTGGAGGGTGTAGCCTTTGTGAAGACCTATGGTTAGTGAGGACTTCCCCTTGGAGATGGGGTTCTTGGTCCCCATTTGTCATAGTCAGCCACATGCTGCTGGGATGAATCTCCAAACCAGGCACAATTTGGGGGAGGAAAGTATTATTGAAATAACAGATCCAGGGGAAGTTAAAAAGAGGCTACACCCTTTTCACAGATCCAAGCAGAGACAGAGGACCAGCACCTCCAGAAGCAAGCAAGCACACTGTAACACTGTAACTCACATAACAACAGGATTGCCAGACTTGAGTTCTGGCTATTCTTTTGCATATGTATCCCTAGAATTTTGTATCCAATTTAGAAATAGCTCAGGGCTAGACACCATGGGGCCAGGCCAAAGTGACACCTCCAGCTGGAAGGCTGGAGACAATTTACAATCTTTAATATACCTATAATTCTTTTGGGGGACATGTATTCAAACTACCACACCATTCAAGGTTGCCTTGGGTCCCCTTACCAGTCAGGGGTTCCCTGCCTCTGAGCGGATCTCATAGCCAAGTAGCCAGCTCTTGATTACCCACCTAGGTTGAGAGCCACTGTTGCACAGACGGGCACTTCTGGACATGCTTGTCTGTGCCATTCAGCAGTGTGTTCTGCACTCTCAGGCCATTGCTTCATTTTTGTGCCTGTATAGTTCTCTTATCTTTTTCACAAAATAAATAAATTATTTAAATAATACAAAAGGTCAAGCCATGTACTTGCAGTAGAAAATTTTCTCTGCAGCCTATGAAATCTTTGTGAGTAAATCATTTCTTTAACATACGGCAGAGTTCTTGTGGTCATCTTGGGGTTCTGAGTTTGAGGAACTCCCAAGCCTGCATTGTACATGCAGTGGGGAGTATCTTATTCTCTGCAGCAAACTGGGTAGATTTCTTCTCTTTTACTTTTCTTTCTTTCCTTCCCCTCCCTCCCATCTTTCTTCTTTCCTTTTTTCCTTCCTTCCTTCCTTCCTTTCTTCCTTCCTCCTTTCTTCCCTCCTTCCCTCCCTCCCTCCCTCCCTCTTTCTCTTCCTTCTTCCCTTCCTTCATTCCTTCCTTTCATTCTTTTTGGCCTTATGTTACATGTGGGGATGAAATACTTTTGATAACATTTTATAAATAGGAACAGGGGAGCAAATGTCATACGACAAAGACGATCATTGATGATGGAACACTATCTTCCAAAATTGAGGGAGAGCTATTAAAAATTATTTAGGATATTTGGAATTCTTGCTTTGTTTTCTATGGTTAGGACTTCATACATTTTGCATTCATAATCCTCACTGGTTCGGAAATATTTAGTGCTATAGAAAAGAGTGACCAGATTGGTGGAGCTCTCCTTTAATCCCAGCACCAGGGGGCCTGGTGGAGCTCTCCTTTAATCCCAGTACTCCGGAGGCAGCAGTCGGAGGGTCTCTATGAGTTGGAGGTCAGCCTGGGACTACTGTGATGGCCAGGTCAGCCTGGGCTGGATTGAAATCCTACCTTGAAAACAAAACAAAACAAACATACAAAAAAGATCGACTAGGACTGTTTTGTAGTTTCCATATTACTTATGAAAGGCCAGGAGCAAAATTTTGTGCCTTTAATAGTGGTACCCATAAATCAATAAAGCAATAAGGTATCAGGAAAGTGGCTGAAAATGTTAATAACATATATTAATTTATAAAAATGAATATTTATATAAAGTGTTTTTCTTTATATGGATATAGTAAATTATATATACAATTTGTCCTGGGCTTTAAACATACACACACACACATATATGTATATATATATATGTATATATACATATATATGTATATATATATGAATACATAAAATTTGGCTTGGGCTTTTAACTTGTAGAGAAATTAATAATTAATTGGAATTGTATTTTCCTCGGTGCATCGTTAAGGGAAACAGAGGCACTAGGGACACTGAATTGTTTTCAGTTTTTAAACTTCAGTTTCTATATGAGGTTAATGAATATATGCACTCTCTTTGTTTACAGCATTTCTAGAAATGTTTATTATACTTCAGTTGAGAGAGTGGGACTTATTATTTTAATGGTAATGTTTACATTGTTTCTTCTGTAAATCATTCATTATTATCATGTGTATTGGTCTAAGAGAAAACTATAAAAACTAAAAGAAAATGCGAAGTAATCATGTAATTCCTCTAGAGGGAAGATGTTGACTTCAAAGGTAACTGAGTCATTAAAGACATACCAAGAGAAAAAAACAAATGGAAAGATTAATTTAGAATATGATTGGATTTTATTCCTTTTCAATTCCAGCCACCAGAGCCTTCCCTAACTAACAACCCCTTAGCATGGCAAGTCACTACCACAATCTTGCTTAAATATGTCAGAAGTAGGCACAGGAAATAAGAGCTGGCAGTTTTCCCTCCTGTTATAAAAAGGACGGAAGCCCATCACGAATGAAAGCCTTCTGCATAGCTTCCAAACCTCTTGTGTTTTATAGCGGTCGCCTGCCAAAACCCTGGAAAGCCCACACCAGAATAAAACCCACAGTCTGAAAGGAGGAATATGGCAAATCATAAAGTCATCCAGACAGCAGAGAAGTGAAATTGCAGAAAATCAGACTAAAATAACAAAACTGTCAAGCAGTGCCGGGAGCATTAAGAAATACTGACCAAAGAGGATTTTGGAGAAAACGTAAAGGCTGAGGATAATGCAAGCCATTGTTCAGTTGAAAGGTTTTGCAAAGCAAGTATGCTTGCTGGTAATAAAATGTTAAGCTTTTCCAGAAAAATGTTATTTCTTCCCCATTTCTAATATTCTAGCTATGTTTTTTTGAGATAAAGAAAGCCTTATGTCTTTCAGTAGTTGGGTCCCATTTTATTTTGATTAAAAAAAATAGACTTCTGAGAGGGACTCAGAACCAACCAGGGTTTAATAGCTTTTAATTTGTCGTTTGGGATATATACAAAATTAGAAGCCAAATAAACACAGCTTTGTAGGATTTAAAGCTAATAATCCTAAAGTCATTTTTAGGCAGTTGCTACTGAGATTTGCAACTTTGTATGTAGGTTGATAATGCAACTACTTCTGGCAAGCAGAATACATCTGACTCTTCCAAAGTAATTAATAAATCAATCACTAGGAAACAGTTGTATATAGGGTTTCTTTAAAGTGACCCATAATGATGACGATAATGGTGTTCACATTATTGCAAACATTTAATGAAACTGTCTTGTATGATGTCTTCTTTTCTCTCTTCCATATGCAGGCTCCTTTCCTTGGAATTCTTTGCTGTCGTTGGTGATTTCTCTCACATTCATTTTCCAGGAATGATTTTGAGTACGGATTTCTCTGAAGGTTTTATTTCGCTGCTTTCCCTGCCCTCCCACCTTTCTTGGTTATAAGTGTGTTTTCTTTGCGTCCATGTGATACTTGATGATCTTTGTAGAGAGAAAGCAGTCAGTGTGACTGTGTTGTTTTCCATGACTCATTACATTTTGGGTTACACTTTTTCTTTTTAAAATAGCCTTTTACATAAAAGGATACATAAGGAAAAATAACTAGAAAACAGAAGCATAAACTTGGTGTATATAGGAAACATTGACTTAAGCAAATTGTCCAGCCCAGGTGTGTGGGTTAAACTAGTAGAGAGATTAATTTGCAAAGATTATCATTTAAAATGCATTATTTTTTCTGCTAATCACCTGGACTTATGCCAATAAGTTTCTGAACTATCATCTTGCATGCCATGAAGAGGGTTCTCTATGAAAAGTCTCCTTCAGATGTGTGACTTTGAAGATTCAATCACGTTTAGTTGATGAGGGAACATAATTATCCTTTTTTGGTTACTATGAAGTATTTTTAAGAGCCTATTGTATCAGTTTTCCTATTGGGATATTCTGTGCTGTCATTAGAAAGAACTTAACTGTAAAGTCCTACAAGTGTCCTGTCTAACCAGCTTGGTAGGGGAAAGGCTTGGTTAGCTAACAAAACTAGTATATGGGAAGGAGAATTGATCCCCTTTCTGGATCTCTTCTCTCAAAATTAATCATTTTCTTAAAAGAAAAAAAAACACTTTTACCCATTTTAATAATTTTCCTCACTTGAAAACCCCTCATCTCTATCTGTGTATATCAGATACCAAGATACATTAAGCCAGGCGTGGTGGTGCACGCCTTTAATCCCAGCACTCAGGAGGCAGAGGCAGGAGGATCACCATGAGTTCAAGGCCACCCTGAGACTACATAGTGAATTCCAGGTCAGCCTGGGCTAGATGAGACCCTACCTCGGAAAAAAAAAAGTCACATTAAATAACTCCATTTGTTATTATGAAGGTCTTTCTAATGTCTCATGCCTTGTTTGTTCAGTCTGCTATAAAGACGTTCCACAGATTGGTGGGACTTGGAACCTCAAGCATTTCATTTCTTGTGGATCTTAAGGTCCAAGATTAGAATGCCAGCTCTGGGGAGAGGCCCTTTCTGTCTTTGCAGATCCTGTCATTGTGCCCTCGTGTCAGAGACGGGGGTGGGTAGAGAGAATGCTTTATACAAGTGCTTTACCTTCATCAGGTTTTCGCCCCAGGATCAAATGACATCAGAATAGCTTATCTCCAAATATCACAATATAGAATAGTTTCAACATATGGATTTGAGATGGGAGCACAAACATCCATCCATAATGAAAGGAATAATTAATTATGAATGGTTAATTGAGTGAGAATACTCTACTTAAAATATGACTTTGGTCAGGGATAATCTACTCAACGGTCCTGCCTTCAAGGAACTTTATGGGGCAGAATTTGAAGAGCTAATGTTTGTGTGAACTACTTGCAGTGTGAAATGTTGACGGTAAAAGTGGTTTTACTCCATAAAATAGAAATTTGAGTTCTATTCAGCATCTAAATTGCAAACAAGGCATTTCATCCATTTTTGAAAATATTGCATAATTCAGAACCATTACTTTACTCCAATGGGGACAAGATTCTTAGTGTTATTTTATTAGCTGCGGTTTCTAGCCGTCTCTCAGTAAGGACACGATAAAGGGAAAACCGATGGTTAGGAAAAGTGTTGAGGAGAGCTGTGTTCCACCATTGTCAGCTCTTGATTATGCGTTCAACAGAGGAGAAGGTTAGGAGCCTGGGTCTCTGGAACCTTCAGAAGCATGACCAGGAAAGCCTACTCTTGCTGGTTTCTGTCTCTAAAGGTGAGATCAGTACACTCTACTAACTCCTTTCTGAAAATACCTGCCACCATTCCTTGAACTCTTCCTTGAGCTCAGTCCTGGGCTATAGACACACGAAGTCTGGTTTGTGAAAAAGGACCAGATTTTTCACTTTCTTTGTTTTTTTGAGAAACTTTCAAAGCCATTTGAAAAAAAAATAAATCCTGAATCCATATTTGGTATTACAAAATCACTTGGATTTTTATAGAAGTGATAATGGTATTGTGATTGTATTTTAAAATAGAGTTTATAATATGTGGGAATCCATACAGAGAAATAATCACGGATAAAGAATGACAACTGTAGTTCAAATGGTAATAGAAGTGAAGGGAATTTAGCCATAAGTTGGCAGTGGCTCAAGAAAGACATTCGTCCTAATATTTATTTATTTTTGCTAATGCTTGAGTCTTTCAGGAAGCAGAGCTAGAATTTATTAAAAGGGATTTAATGTAGATTTAAGCACATTAATGCAGATGCTTAGGAAAACAGTCTTACTCATGTGTGGTGTTTGGGTGTTGACATCTCAAGACAGTTGCCTTGAAATATTTATAATAAACATTCAAACAAAGAAGCAGATAAAATAATTCCTTTTCTTCCTACTTAAAGGATGGCTGACATGCATGGCTGGTCAAGCTTTATTAGTTATTACATGAGAGGATTAAAATCCACAGCTCACGTAAGTTAGTCAAATTTTACGTGAATCAAAGAAAGACTAGAGGATTAGAATAGTACTGAAAAAGTTATAAAAACAAAGGTCAAGTTCACCCCCTTCTGTCTTTCTCTCCTGATCTCCTTGTGTTTCCACCATTGCACGAGATTTGCTTGGGCTTAAGGCTTGGACCCCCCGGTTGCAGCATCACGAGAGAGTGGATGTCTGCTCACTGCACATTACCCAGTCTGTGAGATTATGTGCACAGAATGAACAAGCAAGGGCCTTTCTCTCTGTGCTTCACTTCTCACGATTCTTTTGATCCTTACATATGACTATGTCTGCCTTTTCCTCTCAACGTCTGTCAACATGGCTGTTTTGAGTTGTTATAGGAGATTCTCCCAGTGTGCAGATGTCCAAGTAAGACCACAGCCTCAGTTTGGATCCATCTCCAAATGGCATCTGGTACTAATGATCCTGTCAAAGCCTCTCGAGTCTCCTTATAGGGAAAAGGGGATCCGCAGGGCACAGAAGAAAGAAGCAGTAACATTAAGAATGAACAAATCCGTGGCACAGTACGAGACCTATGCCGTCTGAATTAAATACAGTTAGTAAGTTGCACTGATCAATACCTGAAAGATAAAAGATGTTTTTGGCACTCAGAGGTCCCTGGTTGTTTGGCTCCATTGTTTCTGTGTTTATCATGATGAGGCAAAACTTTGTCATGGACAGGACATGGCAGAGCACAGCTGCACACCTCATGACAGACAGGAAATAGATAAGAAGAGCCTGAGAGAGGCCCAGGACAAGATATCGCCTGCACCCCCCCCCCCAAGATACATCCCCTGGGGTCCTGGTACCTCCAATCAGGCCAGATCTTTGATAGTTTCCATCATCTCTGATTAATGCCATCAAATTTGAATCAATCCATCAGTGGGCTGACCACAGATTAGGTTGGAGTGTTCATGAACCAATATCCTCTCAATGAATGGTTCCACCAGCTGGAGAACTAACCTTTAAGAAGTGAGTTTTGGGGGCATCGTTCATATCCTCCTGCCTCCCCCTCTCTAAGAGAGACCATAGTTCCACATTCCAGGTATCAAAATACAACTATTCTCTGAAGAGGGTGTCCTTGCGTTAACCATCTCTGATTTAACTTCAGTGGGTCTGGATTTCCTCACGTCAAAAATGAACCTAATAATGGGCGACATATAATACCTATTGTTTATTGAACACATGTGCAGAAAGCTTTCATTCAACCTAATATCATAATCATGGTGTCACCTAATTTTCAAAACAACTTCCCACAGGAAATGCTCCTATGTATGTTTTACAAGTGGTGAAACTGGCTGTGGTTAACGAACAACCCTAAGATCGATCACTTAGCCAGTGAGTCAAAGAGTGAGATTTGTTCCCAGGTGTAGGTGTATCCCAAGGCCCACAGTCAAATACATGAAGTTGGCACCAGGTGAGATACACATGGACAACAACCCCCTACATTCTTCCTTCTCTTTACACCCCTGAACACAGTTACTCCACAGTAATCTTTTAAAAAAATTATATATATATATATATATATATATATATATATATATATATATATATATATATAGTACATAATGAGTTACATTATTTAGTGGGCAAACAATGAGTTGTTATCCCCAATTCCCCAATGTCCCCTCCCCATCCCCAATCAGTTGGATATCCTCCTCCGTGGGCCGTCAGGATCAGTCCTTGGGGCAGTGGAACATGGATAGCCTAGTACTCAGCCCGGTCCTCCTGGCCCAAGTGTGTTGATACTGAAGGGTGCCATGCCTCTGATATTCTCCCCCACCACAGCTCTCACAATCTTTCCGTCCCCTCTTCTGCTCAGTTCCCTGAGTCATAGTGGGTGATGTTGTGAGCTTAGGGGTTTTTGTGTTGAGAATCGTTGGTTTATGTCTCACTGGCTTATCCTTTGTTGATTGAATGGCTGTGGCTGTGGGTCCCTTTTTCATCCCCTCATTCTCTGCAGGGTTTCATATGGATCCTCCACGATATGACTGTGGTGGCTCATTTCTTGCCAAGATCTCAGCTATCGGCCTACGGTCGGTTGGTAGGATTAGATGGGCCACAGCTCTCTTGCTGCATCCTGAAAAATACAAACACAATCTCCATCGGAAAGTGAGATCAGTCTAGGTTAACAAACATACACCATTCTGAATTACCAAGATTCTATTTTTAGCAGCCTCCCCGTCAATTGGTCCTATAGAGCATCTTTTCTTGGAAGCCCATGAGTACGGGATCCGGTGCATATTGCGCTGATCCCCCAGTTCCAGTCACGGGCTTCCCCTCACTAAGTGGAA
>PVHP010004889.1:43239-68607 GCA_004024765.1 Zapus hudsonius
CAGGGCCACCACCTTGTGGGTCTGGCTTATGTGGGTCCTGGGGAATTGAACCCCGGACCTTAGGCACTGGAGGCAAGTGCCTTAACCACTGAGCCATCTCTCCAGCCCCACAGTCATCTTTACATGGTTCACATTTCTCAAAATGTGATTTTTTCCCCTAAGTATCTTTCCTTTGGTTTTGTGAAACTACAGCTAATTTTAATATCATTGAGATATTTGAAGACAAAGAAATAATGATTTATTAGCAAGTACCTTCCCAATTAAAAATTCCATCTTCTACTTATTAATTAAAGTTAATCATAACGACTGAAAAGATTAAGGATTATTATTCATCAACAAAGATCTTGGAGCCCCCAAAGCTATCATTATCCAAAAGTATATTCGCCCTACAAATAGCTTCATCAGAGAAAAACTGATGCTTTGGTAGGTACAAGGAAGGGGGAAATAATTGAAAGGCATCAGCTCACAAATGTTTGATGTTAGAATTCAATTTCATGGCTACTCAAATAATGCATTGGAGAAATTAGGAAATGTTCACTGGCAATGAACTGTGGCTTCAGATATGATTACACCTTTCACCCATGGTGTGCGAAAACTATGGAAGTGTGCTGGAATGTCCTGGTAGAGGTCTCCATCCTGCTGTCAATCTCCCATCATGCTCTACTGAGAAACATGGGTTTGAAATGACAGCTGAGAGTTCATCGGTCATCTGTCCCCCTGAAGGAAATCGAGATGGTGAATTTCCTTAGATGAGAGGTGCAGCTTTCGTGCTCACAGGCACACTGCTAAGGTTTCAGCGCCCAGCGCTCCTCTGCTGAGCTCTGCTCAGCCAGAGATCAGCTGTTGGCTTTGATTTTGAGTAATTAAGTAGAAAAGTCAGACCTCTGAGGGGCTCTTCATCTTTGCTCTGAATACAAGGCAGGCGCTCCCTTTCTAAAGTGTTCAGATACGTTTTCCGGAATCACTTTATTTATCTCAGAAGAACTGTAGACCATGTCCTTTACTCCAAGTCTCCCAAGCTCTTGGCTCACAATTAGCCTTTATATTTCTGGTTGCGCCACAGAAACCAATCCACGTCTTACACCGTGTAACACCACACCTCACCCACCATGCACAACTCCAAATAATTACATCAAAAGCCCTCAGATTCCCAAGACAGAATTTAATTTTTTAAATTTCATGTTGATCATGACTCAGCCTGCTTTCTCTCCTCAGTGTTCCTATTGATAGAAACACTTGTTATGACTAGGAAATCTGTAGGAGAAAGCCGTTGATTTCCCAGGATGGAAAGGTAACTACATTAATAAAAACTTTTCCCCCCTTTTATTGAAAGTGATTCTGTTTATAGAAAAACTTTCACCTAGTAAACTTCTAAAATATCTATCAGAAACATTAACTCAAGAAGAACAAAACAGAACAAAGCTCTCTTTGGAAAGCAGTTTTGGTGAGGGGCTTGAGTAAATTCCCAAGTGTCATGTGACTACAGCTGGGGTCACAGGTCACTGACACTTGAGATTCCCATTTTCTGGACGTGTTGTGGAGGGCTGCCACTGGGCCTTTTGAATGGATGGGTACTGTTCTCAGTTACTCTGTCTCCACATAAGGTGAACTTTAGGGGAAGGCCATAGACAAGACAGACCACTACATGGCTTTCTATTAATATTTTATGTGTGTGTGTGTGTGCTTGAGCACATACATGGACACACACACACACACACACACACACACACACACACACACACACTTAAATGGAGGTGAAGTTTTTTGATTTCTTCAAAGCAAGACAGACTCCATGGAGATGAATGCATGTGAGTGCTAAAAGCACTGAGATCTTGTGGACATCCCTCCTGTGGTAGTAGATGGAACGTTATCCAGGAAAGGGCCACGGGGATCATCTCTGTGTCCTTCTCGCCATCTGTTAACAGTATAATGGTCAGTAAGTAAAAGAAGTTAAGAAATTAGTTACTGGCCTGGACAATTAAGGAAAACGGGAACAATTTATGAAAATGCGTCTTGAGTTACTTAATGCTTCTCTGTTATAACCATATTTATCTTTCTAGCCCATGAAATGGCTGTGAGTGGTTTTACCTAAATTTAACAGTAAAACGGATTTCCCTGAGTAAGTGAATTTATTGCTTGAATGTACAAGCATACTCAAAAGACCCACTCATTCTGAGCATACTTGAATAATTGCCATTAATGTCCATGGGAGGAGTTGTGAATGCATAGTGAAGAGACAATACCATGCGTTTGAAAATCCTGCATAGGCTGATGATGTGTGCGACTCTGTTCTGTGTGTCTGTTGAAACTTGAAACTTGGTCTTATTCTTTTTTTCCTAAGCTAAGGCAATATGCGTCAGTGTTAAGTTTTTAAATGCCATGACTGTACATTTCCAGCGATGTAAATGTGCTATCGCAGGCCAAGTTTTGTGCAGTAGGAAGAATGAATTCCTGATGGCATTTTCATTGTGGTCATGCCTTTTTCAAAAGCTGTGTGATTTTAACATTGAGAACACATCATCACGATCCCTTCCTCCTGCAGGAAACACCCACTTAACAGAGTTGCTTTGTTTCTCTGAGTTCCTGTAGGCAGACAATTTTCACAATCAAGTTGTATAGAAATCTTTCATTCATGAAGGGTAACGTCTGAGTTATCTCAATGAAACATCCATGGCCTCTGCTTTTGTAGGTATCAGGCAGGTAAGTGGCCCATTTCATTGCTTTGAAGAAATCAAAAAACTGCACCTCCATTTAAGTGTGTGTGTGTGTCCATGCATGTGCTCAAGCACACACACACATACACACACACACACACAATATTAATAGAAATCCATGTAGTGGCCTGAGATCCTGAGACATCCTGAGAGAAGAGGCTCATCTACTCCTTCACGTAATGTAGTTGTTGTGCCTGTGATTGGCACAGAAGGACGTGAGCTCGGCTATGTATAGGGAAGAATAATTACTGGTGACATTTTGGAATTTCCCAGGCTCCGAATGTAGGTGATAGCAGCCTACTTATAAATTCACCACAGTTTGTAGCAGTATAAAAAAAAAAACTGTTGATCAATTTTTGATTTCCCAAGAATATCCTGGCATAGTCAACACAAATCTGGAGATTTTGGCTCTATAGATTTCAGGTTGTTTACTTTCCTATGTGTTAGAAGTGAACTTGTGAAAATGGAATGATATTTGACATTACTGTTTTGGAAAAGACGAGACTTATTTAAGCAAGAGAACAGTGGGTGAGGAGGTTGAATGTAACTCATTGGTAGAAAACTTGTCTAGGGTGTGCAAGCGTCTGGGTTTAATCTCCAGCACTTAAAACAAACAAAAACCAAATACCAATAAACAAACAAGCAAGAAGATGAAACGTGAGAGATAATACTGTCTAGCTTATTTTAAAGGTGTGAATTCTGAAAGCGTTCTTGATAATGTTTCTATGAGATAATATAACAGTGTATAACAAGAACAGGATGGTGAGAGGTAATATGTGTCAGTTTATTAATGAACATGCACACAGTATGGCTTGTCCTGGCTACCTGATACCAAGGGTGACAACAGTTTTGGTCTCCTTTTTCAGTGGGAAAAATCTGCTAGCATTTATACTTGTAATTAAGAAGTCATCCACTGATGGGAGAGAGTATATTAAGGATTGTGGAATGTCAGTGTTTTAAATTCTATCAGAGTTCTAACTTTAAAATATTCCTGTCTCTGCTTTAGAAACATGCTTAATGAGAGCTTGACATTTTACAATCACAGAAGTTTCCTTAAATATTTTAACAAAACTTTTTATTCAAAACAGGGGATGAAGCCTGGCATGGCGGTACTGGACTTTAATCCCAATACTCGGAGGCAGAAGTAGGAGGATCACCATGAGTTCAAGGCCACCCTGAGTCTACATGGTGAATTCTAGATCAGCCCGGACTAGAGTGAGACCCTACCTCAAATAACAAACAAAAATTTTGGAACAAGAATGTCTAGAATTTAATGAGAGCCTGGCTGAAGAATGAGCTATCCATGGTCCCCTACCACAAAGACTGATATAGACGGCCCACGGAGGAGGATATCCAGCTGACTGGGGATGGGGAAGGGGGGCCACGGGGAATTGGGGATAACAACTCATGGTTGGCCCACTAAACAATGTAACTCATTATGAACAATAAAGGAAAAAAAAGAATGTCTAGAATTATTACTGAAATATTAAAATATAGAAAAATAGCAATTTGAGAAGGAACAAGCATTTGCATATGTACAGTAGTGTATTTCTCTGATTCTTTTTAAAAGTAGAAACCAATTAGTATAAAATCATGCAACTTAGCTCACTTTTATTACCTAATTATAAGAAATCCTACTGTGGGTGCTGGAGGCACAACCTAAGCTGCCAGGGAAATTGGTCAACGATATATGGAGAAAGCAGAGACCATGAGTACAAAATGCAGTCTGTTGCCATGAGAAGGCTGAACACACTTCCTTCTGGGAGATATCAAAGGACCAAGAAATAATCACTGGTGCAATAGAGGTCCCAAAACCTGGGGGTGGTGGTGGTATTCAACAGCTTTTAAATTGACCAAAGAAATCCACTCAGTGACAAGGAACCCTTAACTGGAATTGGGACTCAGGGCAAAGTCCTATGGGAACCAAAAACTGGGGTCCCCAAGGAGAAACTCCCATTACTAGAGAACTACAGAGAGGCTAAGCTCAATAGAATTTTGCCTAATTAGAAATGTGCTTCTCATTTAATCTATACTGATCTCACTCTCCATTGGAGATTCTATTTGTATTTTTCAGAAGACAGTGAGAGAGCTGTGGTCATTCCAACTCCACCGATGAGCCTCTGGCAGAAGGCTGACATCTCAGCAAGAGATGAACCACTCCAGGCCCATCGTGTAGACCCCAAGTGAAATACTTGAGACAGTGGTGGGACAAGAAAGAGACGTATAACCACAGCCAATCAGTCATACCAGGATAAGTCAGTGAGACAAACACCAATGACTTCCAAACAACTTAAGTAGAAGCACAGAGACTCTTAAGATCTCATCAATAAAGCAGACTTAAAATTCACCCACCATGACTCAGGGAACTGAGCGGAAGAGGGGGTGGAAAGATTTTAAGAGCCATGGTGGGACAGATTACCCAAAGACATTGATCCCCTCAGCTACAACACATAAAGGGGGGGGCAACCTTGTTACCTCCTGTGCTATCCATAACTCCTTGCCACATGGAGTGATCCAGTGTGCCCACTGAGGAGGATACCCAGGGGACTGGGGACATGGAGGAGGAAAATGGGAATATAAGAACAATATTCACTCAATCAATGTATCTAATTTTGGGCAATAAAGATAAAATTAAAAAAAAAAGATCCTACTGTTACAGGCGATTTGGTGAATATTTTCTGTAAGTTATGTGGAATTAGAGAGAGCTTCCTATAAGAGGATTTAGGGATTTTAGTGTGTTATTTCCTCCTGATTATTTCCATGTCTTTAAGTGAATTCACAATTCCTATACAAAATAAGATTTAGTTAATAAGAAGACTTTAGATGGAGCTGAGAAGAAAAAGCGGTTGCATTAGAAATTGAGGATTTTATTTATTTATATTTTGGTTTATTTAGCCTTGTGTCAGTTTCCTGTATTAATCCAGTCTTGTTTGATGGAGCAGGTCCTGAGGAGGAAGACTGATGAGTTCCCATCTGAACCTTGACTCACCTGTCACCTGCTGCACTAATGCAGAAGTTCATGGTGGTTCTGAGTGTGTGTGTGTGTGTGTGTGTGTGTGTGTGTGTGTGTGTGTGTGTGTGTGTGTGTGTGTTATTTCGTGCCTAAAACAGCATGGGGGAAATCTCAATCAGCCCCTAAAATTCTTCAAAATAACAGTAGCAAAATCTTTGGTTATTTTATTTTTACACCTTTTAAACTTATTTGGCGTTAAAATTAGCAGTTAGTACTTACTCTTGGCATATCTAATCTGTGTATGCATGTGAATATAAACACTGTAGGGCAATTTTTTACTGTCATTAATGTACAGGGTCTGCCTGTCTTACCTGTGTTTTCCTCTACTGCACTCTGATACGTCTTCCTCTTTTGACAAACAAGTTTTCAAAGTCCTTATCTTGTTAAAGGCTTATAAAGATACCGGCATTAAAGACTTAATACTAGAATTTTTGAGAAGAAAGACAAAGGAAGGTCATTTTAATACTAAGGTGTTGCTGTCTGCATATCCTGCTTAGAAGCTTACAAAAGAAATGCTGGTGTTTCCTCATGTGGACCAAGGATCTTTATCTTTTCACTCCACTATAAATATAATTTAGACTCAGTTCCCATTGACCATATATTTAGGACAATAACATCTCTATGCCTCCAATTTTAGTGAGGGATGAAATAATTTTTGGTCGATAGTTCTTAAGAGGATCACCATGCATGGCAAGGAGGTGAACAGATGTCCCCAAAGTAAAGAAGATAAAAAGAGGGGAGGTGAAAATATCATCCTTTAATCCCACTTCAGGGTTCTTGTGGTTATGAAAGAGATTCTTCTTAGCAAGGGCAATTTCGAAGGGCCTGCTATAATAGCCCATAAACCAGGGGGCATTCAAGTTTTGATTTGAACCCTTAGTAAGAAGTGTCTTCTATTCCACGGTTGGGCTTGGTGGTATATGTGTGTCATCTCAGTGTTTAGAGGGATATTCCAGGGGGCAAGGAGTTTGAGGCTAGCCTGGGCTATATCTTCACAGAATGGAGACAGCAAACATGTCTCATACTCTGACCGAACATCCACACTCAGGTGCATGTATTTGTGGCACCTTTCCATTCTAACACGAAGGTGTGACCTGTACTGGTTGATCTTGGACAACTTCCTACATGTGCTGTGATAGTTTGAATAGACGGCCCCCAATAGAATTTATTAGATTTGTGTTTATTACAATGTGCTTTGATAATATTGATACCCTTTAGCCTCTCGTATCCTCCTCCTCCTCCCGTGCTGGTCCTCTGGATCTGCTCTTTCTTCTTCCACTTTCTTTTTGTTGGTTTTGGCTTTTCAAGGTACTCACTCTAGCTTAGGCTGACCTGGAACTCACTAAGTAGTCTCAGAGTGGCCTCAAACTCAGCCGCTCATTTTGCTATTGATCTTGTGAGCAGTTTGTTTTAAAGCTTGTTCCTGAAGGTTAAATGAGGCTTAACAAGTGAACTTCTGCCTTTTAAGAAGACAAAATGTATACCTGTTCCTTGAGGAGGGAGTTAAGGAAGAGCTTCTGGGAAAAATTTCAGCTGTTATCTGGCTCATCTTATAGCTGGACAAGACTTTGTTTCATCCAAATTAAGTTCAGTGTTAATTCTGCTATGGTGAATTTATTTCCTACTTTCTTGAATGATTCAGTTGCTTAATTGCCAACCAGCAAAAGACTTCTTTGTAACTAACCACATTTCCCATGGAGGCCCTAGAGGAGAGAAGACAGAGTAATGCTATTCTTCTTTTCCCTTCTACTCAGATTCCAGATTCATAGGTTTCTGGTCACCCAGAGCAGAGATGAAAGCCAGAGGTTCCACAATGCTTTATGGCACAGACAAGCAAGACAAGAGGTGCCCATCTGTGCAATAGTGGTGCTCAACCTAGGTAGGTAATCAACAGCTGGCTAATTGGCTTCAGAATGGCCCATTTAGTAAAGAAACAGACAAAACATAAAATCTGTGCTCTGTCAGCCACTTTTTCTTGTTACCTTACTGTTGCAAACAGATAATCAGACTTCTTTATGAGTGCAATAATTTTGACCTTACGAGTTTTTAGTGGCCTTTCATTATAGCCTACGTATTATGGCCCATGCTATCTTTAAATTTGAACTTTAAAAAACCCTCATAACATACTTTAATCTTCTAGCTTAATAAAAATGAAGTAAGGACAATATGCATTAGCTCTACTAAATGCACACATTACATATTACTTAAGGGACTTTTAACATTAATAAGTAAAAATTCAGAATTGGACCAGGTATAGTGGCTCATGCCTTTAATCCCAGAACTTTGGAGGCAGAGGTAGGAGGATCATTGTGAGTTTGAGACCATCCTGGGACTACAGAGTGAGTTCTAGGTCAGCCTGGGCTACAGCAAGATCTTAACTCAACCCCCCATCTAAAAAATATTCAGATTGGTTACAAAGACTTTTCACAGTAAGAACATCCAACATGGAAAATTATTTATTTGTAGCTCTCTATTAATTAATTCATTTAATATTTGCTAATTTTATTAGTAAATAATTTTTGAATGTACTCTGTCATAGTCAGCTCACATGCTGCTAGGACAAATCTCCAAACCAGGCACCGTTATGGGAGAAAAGGGTTAATTGAAATTACATATCCAGAGGAAGTTCCCTAATGGAGAGAGATTGGCCCTCTTTCACAGATCCGAGCAGAGACAGAAATCCAACACCAGCACCACACAAACAAGCAAAGAGGCAGGGGTGGGGGAAAGAGAGATTTCTTTCCCTTTTATATAGCCTTAGGGCCAGGGCTTTCAAACCTATCCCTGATTTGTTGGCTTCCTGAGTCTGGAATTTCCTTCCTGCAAGGTTCTCCTAGGAAGGGATGTTCATTTCTAGCTCCCCTGAGCTTCCTTATATCCTTCACCCTACAAAGAGGGCTGCCTTCCTGTGAACATCCTCAAAGACCCACCTAAGATTACTGAAAAGGACAAGTTGACAACAAAACTCAACCATCACACTCTCCAAGGCTAAAAAATCAAATGGGACATTTTAAAATGAAGGGCAGGAGATAGATTAATAACATCAATTATATATATATATATATATATATATATATATATATATATATATATATATATATATATATATATATATATATATATATATATATATATAGTGTGTGTGTGTGTGTGTGTGTGTGTGTGTGTGCTGCCTGTAAGCTCAGTGGACAAGTCTAGGGCAGGAAGGAGGAGAGGATGCATTGAGGTAGCAGGAATGATGTATTACAGTTTTAACAGTGTGGTAAAGAAGTTCTCATTGAAAAGGCAACATCTGTGAACATCTGTGAGGCAGGTAAGGGACCAATAGTGCATGTCTGTAAGAAAGTTGGTGTGAAACCATGAGGGTGAGAGTGTTCCAAATGAGCTCTCAGAAAACAGGGAGGTTTGTGGATTTGGAGAAGCTTGAGAAAAAGAGAGGAACTCCATGGGGCAAGAATGATATCCAGGCTCTGGGGCAGAGTATTGGGTTCTTGCGCTGAAAGTAAGGGCTCAGCAGATGTTGAGTGGCACAGTGACATGTTAGTATTTGTGATTTAATGACATTACTGTCTTTATTGTGTTTGGAGAGTATTAACGTTGTGAGGAAGCAGGAAGAGAGCTGGGGGACATTGTCAATATTACAGGAATTGATTGCATAAACACAGTCTCTGCAGTTGTCCTGGATGGCTTGCTGTCCTTAAAAGTGGTTCTCACACTACTGAACGATTTATCCTGTATACATGCCAGGAAGTTTTCTTGGTATACTTTCTCACCTCGTTCAGTTTATGTGCATGTTTTAAATGATCTTTGTTTTCTTCTATGTTGAGGCTGTGAGCTTCTTATTGGAAGAAGATTAAGTCCTCTCCTTTGCTTCCCTTTTCAAAATGTTACTAAGGGACACTGTGGGTTAGTGCTTGCAAAACATCTCAAGACTAAGTGCTCTGAAGATGAAGGTTGATAAAAAACCCACAAAGATTCTAAAATTTCAAGGTACTATCTTTATGTAATAGGAAGGTTGACCTGCTTTTCCTCTTAAGTGAAGTTAACATCATTTTGTTTGTGTGTATATTATTTTGGCAATTTTGTCATGTATATGTGGTTTTGTGTGTGTGTGTGTGTGTGTGTGTGTGTGTGTGTGTGTGTGTGTGTAGTGATGTGCACACCCATGTGGTGCACTTGTACAAAGACAAAGATGCCAGATGGAATTCCATTTTTATATCCACAACATAATATAAGGACTATATATCTTATGTGTTTAGCAATTATTACTCTTCTCCTGTATTACTCTTGCACCTTATTTCCCTAAGAATGACAAGAAAGCCCCAGCAATTCTCCTGCCTCCACCATCCACAGCACTGGGATAATTAAAAAAATTAATTGTGTTGGGCTGGAGAGATGGCTCAGCGGTTGGGGCACTTGCCTCCAGTGCCTAAGGCCCCGGGGTTCAATTCCCCAGAACCCACATAAGCCAGACCCACCTTGTGGTGGTCCTGGTTCTCTCTCTCTCTCTCTCTCTCTCTCTCTCTCTCTCTCTCTCTCTCTCTGCTTGATAATGAATAAATAAAATAATTTAAAAAAATTAATTGTGGGTGCCAGAGATCAAGTTCAGGTCCTCCTGCTTACATAGGCATTGCTCTTGCTCGATAAGCCACATCCTCAGGATTCTGTGTTTTTAAAATGTATATGTGAAAATAATTGAGAAGCCTCTGTCACTTATTTGTACATATACAATTATATCCATTTTGGGGTACACTTGCTGTACCAAGTTTTTATTAGCAAGCTGAACAACTGTGACCAGGCTGTTCTTTCTCAACTCCAAACTGTAGCTGAGTTTCCTCCAGCTCATCTCGCATTGAGTTCTCATGTCTGACTGAAGCATTGGTGTGAAACTTCTAGACTAAAGTGCAGTGAAAGCTGGAAAAATAACAGTAGGCAGATCTTTTACTTCCTCTTACAAGATTGTTTATCTGAAGTCAAAAGTATAGAAAAAAGAAGTGTAAGCAACTTCTGGACCATAATTTCTGTAAGAAAAACCCAGCTATGTCATATAGTGTGGAAAGAAGTTTTGAAATACAGTGAGATTAAAAAAAAAAAGAGTCAGTAAAACAAAAAGCACAACCAAAAGTTAGAATTCCATTTTTATATCCACAACATAATATATGGGGTATGTCTTATGTGTTTTGCAATTGTTAGGATGTACCTCTTTGAGATTAGATGACCTCATTGTTCTGAGGAGACTAGTCCTGACCTACTGACAAACCCCTCAGTCCCGATGGCCAGGGTTTCTAAGTAAAGAGTGGCTCACTTAGCATTCTCTCTCCCTAAATGGGAAGCTAGCCCTGGGTTTGATCTCTTTGGGAAAAGCTCTGTTGGTTCCTGTATTGTCTTCCCCTAATGTTAGCTTCTTTGATCCATGTGAAACATTTGTTATAATTGATGAACTAGGATTGATAGATTATTATAAAGTCTATTTTTTTACTACACTCCAGTCTAATACTATTTTATGAAAAAAATCATATAAATTTGTGAATTCACCCTTATACTGTTGTACAAGAATTTTTTAATGTTTTTATTGGCTTAGAATTATATATTAACATATTAACACAGCAATATGCTCAATATCATAGGTTCTTAGATAAAGCCATTGAATCCATGATGAGATTCCCTCATATGCATTAGTTATTCTCCCCCCCCCATGACTCTTACATTCTTTCCGCCCCTCTTCTGCAAATTTCCCTGAGTCATAGTGGGTGAGTTTAAATTTTGCATAGTTATTAGGTTTTCAAGAGTCTGTAAATTTGTATTTTGGACACTTTTGGGCACCCTTGGTGCCTCTCTCCATTGTCCTTCCTCAGGTTATCTGCCTTGCTGTGGGAATAGCTCTTTTGCTCATCATCTCACTTCCTTAGAGGTTGCGTTAGGGCTCTAAGTGGTGAGTTTGAGGTGAATCGTCTCCTCCTTGGGTGTTCCCCATCAAATCAGGTCCCTTTGGTGGAGTTCGGTTGTCCCTGGTTCTCATTGCTTTCTGAAAAATAAAAGCAGAGTCTCCAGGGGAGAGTGAGATTATTATTGGTCAATTGAGACAAATTTTAATTCTCCAAAACTCCTGTGTTCCATCCAACTCCACTTCCTCCCTCCCATTTGGTTTCTGACAACAACTTCATCTTTTTTTTATAGCTTTTGTAGTTTTTGTTTTCTTCAGAATGAAGTACAGCTAGATTCCTAGAACACATAGTCAATTCCTGTAGGATCTTTCCCTTAACAATGTGCTATTAGTTTCTTCCATATCATTTCTGATCACTGGCTAATACAATCTTGTATGAATGTGCACAGTTGGTCTCTACATCCAACCAATTAAAACCATCTGGGTTGTTTCTGAGGGGTTTTTATGTCCAAATTTTCTATAGGCATCTTTGTGCATGTCTTCCTAGAAACAAATTTTCAGCTCCTTTGGATAAATATCAGGAACATGACTGCCAAGTTATAGGATAAACTCATGCTTATCTTGTTCAAAAGCAGTCAACGAAATGATTGCCAACATTTTTCATTTTTTTGTGTTTTGGATTTTAGCCATTTTAATAGGTGAGTTGTGACATCTTATTTTTTAATGAAATTTCCATTGCACATAAGATGCTGTATATCTTTTGGGGGATGTTCTAGTCTCTTTCATGGATCTTTCCCCCTCCTCCACCAACACCTTGTATGACTCTTGAAGTGGGGTTTGCCAGTGTAGTTAACTGTGCTCTTCAACACTGTGCTGGTTCTTTGGATTCTTTACTTTTCAATTTAACCTTGGGAATGTTTTGTTGCTATCAACAAAATAAACTCCTAGAATTTCTATTAGGTTGAGAAAGACAGACAACAACACTGAATCTTCCCATTTATAAACATGGATTCTCTTTTCATTTATTTAGATCTTAAATTTCTTTTAATAGTTTTTTTATAGCTTTCCTTGTATATGTCCATAGGTTTTGCTAATACACACTGGTTTGGGTTCTAACATAAGTGGTGTTATGTTTTTAATTTTACTCTAAGTGCTTGTTGTGAGTGTATAGAAATGCAACTGAATTTTCTGTATTTACCTTGTATTCGTCACTGTTTTTGTTAATTTTATGGGTACTTTTTTATCTTTTTGAATTTTTTTTATATAGTTGCAGTTACCTTCTCATTGTTGGAATAAAATACTCAACCAAAAGCAGCATATGTAAGGGAAGGGCTTCTTCTGACTACAGTCTTAAGGGAATGTTTTCCTCAGGCAGGGAAAGCACAGCAGAGCAGGGGCTGGGCATCACATCTTGTCACATCAGCTGGGAGGTAACAAGAGTGAGTGAACTAGCAAACTCCAGAATGTTCCCACTAATAAACCACAAGGGTTACTCTTCAATCCATCACAAGAAAGCTTTACCAGATGACAGGGAAATTAAACAATTAAATTTAAACAAATAATGAAACAAAACTTTGGTGTAAGAATAGAGTATTTTTTATCATGAACATGGAAGGCATGGCTCTTCTGGGGGAGAAGGCAACAACATTTCAGCTATTGTCACTAAAGTACCCCAAATCAAGGACTGGGATGGAAAAGGAGGTCACCTTTGGGGACAAAAGGAAAGAAAGCATATGAGAAGGGTAATCTTTTGTACGCTACAAAAACTGAAATGCCATATTAGAACAGTACTAAAGGACTTTGAAGAGATGGTAGAGGGTTTTAGCTTTTAAACAAAGGTCAGACTTTCTCTGTATACTGTGTGATGTGTGGTGTGCCTGTGTGTGTGTTTGTGTGTGTGTGTACATGAATGTGAAGGCCAGGCATTGATTTACTGGGGCAGGATCTCTCTCGAGCCCTGAGCATGTCGATTCAGCTAGTCTGGATGGGTAGTTTCCCCTGGGGATGACCTGTCTCATACCCCTGAGCATGGTGAAGGCCACCCCTGGAAACTGTAAGCCTGAAACAAACCTTTTCCTCTCGTAAGCTGCTTTTGGTCTGGTGTTTTCTCCCAGCAATGTGAAGGTAACTGCTACATCTCATTACAGAAGTAGCAATTTTTATCTATTTTCCCCACATTCATGAAAAAAATGAACGCTGAGGAAAAGCTGCTAGGGTATTTTTAGCTTGGTGCTTCAGAGTGCTGCAGAGCCCCTGCGAGACTGGATGTCCATGGGCTGCATGGTAGAGATGCTGTGTGTTTGCCTTCTTTGCTGTAGCTTTGTGGTATCATTCTGGGTTTGTGTAAGAAAATATTTACTGACGTTTATTTCTATTTTTCTGGAGTAAATGGCAACAATGAAATTAGTACAAGAGTTGTGACAAAAAAGATTTTGACATTGTAGAACCTCCACAAAATTCAAATCCCACAAAGCTGTAACAGTTTCAACACCCAAAACCAAAATGCCGAGGCAAGACTTCTTAGATTGGGTAAAAAATATGTGGTCAGATGTGATCAAAATATGACATGACAGAGTAATAATATTTAAAATACTGTGTTTCTTGTACCTTGATAGTGGTGAATTTCCCCTGTGCTGGTTAACACCATTCCAGGTATAAGTTTGTTTTTATTTATTTTAATTTGTGTGTGTGTGTGTGTGTGTGTGTGTGTGTGTGTGTGTGTGTGTGTGTTAGGACCTTTTTGTGTCTGGTTAGTTTATGTGGGTGGATTTGGAGTTGAGCCCAGCCCCACAAGCTTTGCAATCAAGTACCTTTAACTGCCCAGCTGTGTTCCCATCTCCTCTCTTAGGTGGAATGACTCTTGAATGGATATTCTTACCTACTTTCCAGTCCTCCTACTTGCTTGGGTCTCTCTCAACCATATAGCTTATAATTTTATCAGCAGACATAACTTCTTGGATGATAAACTACTACTACTACTAAAATATTAATCTATGTATGTTTATATACTTATATTTAACTATAAATGGTTTTATATGTACATATATATCTCTGGTTACAAAAATAATTGTCATATCAAAAGTGAGAAAATTGATTGTGTCATTAATATGATTGTTTTTGAAATGTAATTTGCTTACCATTGTTTATATAAATTATGAAAACTTATACAATAGCCTGAGGCAGCAATTAAACATAAAACTAACAAAGGGAATATGTTGGCAGCCTAATTTTTTAGCATTTTCTTGAGTTTGCATTGTTAAAACAACATTTTGTTCTGAGGGATAAGGAGATGTTTAGACACGGTCCCCAAACCCAAAAATCCTCATAAATGTTGCATTCCCTACATGGAAATACACTGTTCTATGTTCACCCTGGTATACATGGATTCAATAGTCTCCAAATTAAAGTAATTGAGAGAAACATTAAATATGGATATTAGCATCTTCAGCCCAAAGCTAGGAAATAAGTTGTTCTTTAATTACAAATCATGACAAAATTCTGTTAAAGGAATAAGAAGGGGACATTTTTATACATTACAAATCAATAGTCATTCAAAAAATGTAATGGGTGTCTTTATAAGTTACTTGTAAATTAGAATGAGATAATTTTTTTAATGGTGAGACCTGCTACTAGTGTAGAAGGAACATTAGACTGTAGTAGTCAGAACATTTAAAAAATATGAGAGAAACATAACTGGGGATAATAGATACATGACATTTTCAAATTTCCAACAGCCTAAAAATCCTAGGTTATAATGTAATCCATCAGAGAGAAATAACAGGCATGTGAAATATTGCTTCAAGCTTAATTTTGATGGCTTGGGGGTTTAATCAAACCAAATTAACTTTCACAAATGTGACCCCCAAGGTAGGCTGCAGAGTGTCACTGTCAATTTGGGGCCCCCTCTGTTTTTCTCATGTGTAATGGACAGATTTCCACACAGGCAGGCGAGGACAGCTGTGGGTGATTGTTCTCCATGCTCCTCAGTTAAGTCCTCACCAAGATTCCTGTGTCAACTGTAATGTCACTGGTACTGTTTTCAAGAGTGCTTGACGATGAAGTGTAGTTTCCAGAGAAAGCTTTCAAATCCTATTTTGTTTCTGTTAGGATCAACATTTCTTTTTAAACTTGATAATATGGTTTTAGAAAACAGACCAAAACTTTAGCCCTAAGGCTTTTCAGGTAGCAAATTTATATGGGTAGATTTAATTTTCTAATACTTTTGTAAATTTCTGAAATTATTTTTGTGATGATTAATTTAGGGTTTTCACTTGGACAGAATGTAGAATCATCAGGGAAACAAATCTCTGCTCATGTCTTGGGGGTAGATTTCTAGATTGGACTAGTTGGGGTGGAAGTAATCACCCTTATTGCAGGCATTACCACCGCAGCCTTCTTATTAATTATATCATTCCCACTGTTTTGCATATGAAAATTGCCATAGAATGATAAATAAAACAAAAATAACATAATACTCATAAAAATAAAAGTAAAATATAAAAAAGCATGGTCATTGATATATTTTTAGCTGCAGGTATTTTCTAATGGTTGTAAAACATGAGAGGGCAGTTCCTTCACCAACAGTACCCTGTTTGGTACAGTAGCCGTGTACTGTGCCTTGGGTTGAGTGAACATGTCATATTTGTTATTTTCTCTGAGGTCTCTTTCACATTATGTCAAGTTCACCAAATCCACTTGGTTTGTTCCTTTCGTCTATGGAGCCCACCAGAGAGTTGTTTTAGTCGTTCTTAATGTGTTTTTATTTTTCAGGAGCATAATTTTCACAAGATTCTTTTTGTATAATTTCTACTAATTTGCTGAAGCTTTTCTCTGTTTTTCCACTTCAAGAAAATCTTTGCTTGATTACTGAATGGTTTATTTTCAGCTCTTGTTAAATTAAGGTCAGGTTATTCAATCTGACATCTTGGTGTGGGAACCAATTGGTTTCCATTGAAGGCCTGGGTTTTCTTGGTTCTCCTTATGGCAGGTGATATTATTACGATTGTTATTCCTGGACTTTACCTCTTACATTCTGAGTCTCTGGGTCCCACTTGAATCATATGATCAGGATCAGCAAGCCCCCCCTCAGCTTGCTTGTTTGGCGTGTCTGATGACAATGATTTTCAGAGCCTCTGAGCTGTTACCTTGTCTACATAACTTATCTGAGGCAGCCATATAGTCATTCACTCTGGCTGCTGTTCCCTAGCTGAGCTGCTTGGTGTCCTTGTGGGGAGGGATGTGCTGCTTTCCTCCATGGCTGTTTCCTGGCTCCTCCAGTGTCTCTGGGAAGGGGATGAGAATCTCAGGCTTGCGAGGAACAAAGGTTTCCTGGGGGCAGATTCTTTAGCCAGATCTCCTTCACACATCCACATCTCTTGGTAAGACAGAGGGTGTCAGGCTCTGGAAGAGAGCGTGAGGAGCCTGCTTCTCCTGGGAGTATATTGCCAGAAAGATTCCTGCTGGTGCTCTATGAGGGGATGGCTGGCCTCTCCCCCCAAGCTTAATTCTCTTGAGCTCTTGTGGAGATGTGCTTTGGGGATCATCTCACATTGTCAGAGACACCAGTAACTTCCAGGGAGTAAGAACCTGTTTGGGCTGCCTCCTGCTTTCATTTGGGTTTGAAAATGTCCAGGCTGAGTTGCCTTCTGGAAGGACTGGGGTTGAGCAGAGCAACGTGAGATGCCTGCTGCTGTGTTCTCCTGCAACTCTGCCTCCCCAGGGTCATAATTCACTGCAGCGTGGGCTTTAGGGATCTCATACATAGTACAATGGACTCAGTATTAGGTATCCTTACTTGAAGGTATAAGTCCATTATATACCTTTGGGAAGTTTTGTTATAAAAACAGCACTCGGAGGCAGAGGTAGGAGCATCACCATGAGTTCAAGGCCACCCTGAGATACATAGTGAATTCCAGGTCAGCCTGGGCTAGAGCAAGACCCTACCTTGAAAAATAAACAAAAAAAAAACATAAATGTGATCATTTTAGCTATTTAAATATAAAGCTCAATGGTATTAAGTGCATTTACCGGGCTGTGGAACTGCCATGAGTTCTGTAACTTTTGCATCATCCCCAAGAGAAACTCTGTCCATTCAAAAATAAGGTAGACATAGGAGAATCATCATGAGTTTACCATGAGTTCAAAGCTACCCCAAGACTACATAGTGAATTATAGATCAGCCTGGGCTAGAGCAAGACCCTAAACAAACAAACAAACAAACCCCCCAAAAAAGTCCACAGTTATTCTACTTTCTCTCTATGTAAATTTGCCTTTATGGATGCTCAGATGAACAGAATGACATAGCATTGTTCTGTTATTTCATTTAGTAGAATATTCACAATAGTAATCTATCTTAAATAGGTGCCAATATTTCATTTTTAAGGCTGAATAATATTCATTTTACATATACCCCCATTTCGCCTACTGCATTTGTTGAGGAACATTTGGGTTGTCTCCACCATTGGATTGTCTATATCTACATTTACCTGTATCTGAATCTATAATTTAATTACAGTAGAATTAAGAGGCATTGTTCCTTTTAACTTCTCAAGCAGAGGTCAGGTTAAACACATGACAAGTCAAATAGACATTAAATAACTTTGAATGTGTCTGAATACATGTTTATCTCACACCAAAAAGAAACTAAACTTAAAAAATAAAAAACAAGAAAAAAGAAACTAAACTTTAGATACATGTTTTTTTTTATGAGTTGAAGTTGAAGAAAGAGAAGCAGGGAAATGCTGTGTTGTAGGGGAGGAAGTTTTGCTGAGAAAGCTGATGATACTGTCAATTAAATTGCCTCTTGCCTCTCCATTCTATCTGGGTTATATGTTCCTGGAGTTTAGAGAACAAAGAGTCCATTTGTTTTAGTTACCTCTTTGATGTGATAAAGTGCTTTTCAAAACAACTCATGGAAGGAAAGAATTACTTGGGCTCACAGTTTGAGGTTACACATCATGGTGGGGAAGGCGTAGTGGCCTGAGCGTGGTACAATGCTCTTATTCCACACTCAGTCAGGAGGCAGAGAGCTATGAAGGCTCTGCTTCCTTTCTCCTTTTAATCCCATGTAAGACTTCAGCCCATGGCATGGTGCCAGCCACAGTTGGAGCTGTTCTTCCCACCTTCATTAACCTAGAATTAACGTAGAAGCTCCCTGTGGTGGGTTGAATGTGAAACATCCATCCCCTCCCCATAGCTCATATGTTTATGAGTTTGGTTCCCAGCTGGTGGCAATTTGGGAAAGTTGTCTGGCTTTGCTGGAGGAGGTAGGCTGGGGAGGTAGAGTCTTGCTGGAGGAGGTAGGCTGGGATGGCAGAGCCCAGCTTCAATTTCAGTAGACACACTACTTCCTTCCTGCTTGTCATGGTTTGATCCAGGTGCCCCCCACAAACAAATGAATATGTTCTGATTGATCGATCCTTAGCTGATGGAAGTTTGAGTTTTACAACCTTGCGAGAGTTGTGTTGTTGGGGGTGGGATAATGGGGGTTATAAGCCAGGTTCCCCTTGCCAGTGTTTGGCACACCTTCCTGCTGCTGTTTCCAGTGCTGTGGCAGAGGTGATGTCCACCCCTCTGCTCATGCCATCGTTTTCCCTGCCAGGATGGAGTCTCCCCTGGAGTCCGTAAGCCTCATAAACCTATTCCTCCACAAGCCACTTTTGTTTGGGTTCTTTCTGCGCAGCAACTAGAATGCTGACCACAACACTGCTTCTCTGGAGGTATGATGCTAGCTTGGCTCCTTGCTCTTGTGCTTTCCCCACCATGATGAAATTTTTCCATAATTGTAAGCTTAAATAAACCCTTTTCTTTCCTAAACTGTTTCTGATTAGGTGTTTTGTCCCAGCAATGAGAATGTAATGGCTTCATTCCCTCAAAGATATTCCT
Source organism: Zapus hudsonius (assembly GCA_004024765.1). Taxonomy (NCBI): domain Eukaryota; kingdom Metazoa; phylum Chordata; class Mammalia; order Rodentia; family Dipodidae; genus Zapus; species Zapus hudsonius. Next base: position 62,735 of record PVHP010004889.1, read on the forward strand.
AGAGATTTGATCCCAGTGTGATTATAAATCTGTCAAGTCGACAATTGATATTAATCATCTCCATATTCTTAATTATTTGAAAGAGTTTTTACATTTTACTAATTTCCTGTGTATGTTAATAATATGCAATAATAATGTTGGGCAAATTCTGCTTGATTGGTGCCAGCACACCTTCTTTCTTTCACTGTGCACACTCCACACGTCAGCAGGCCTATGACCCAACAGAAGAGAGAGAGAGAGAGAGAGAGAGAGAGAGAGAATGAACTAGCAGGACATATACACAGACACCTGCCCTGATGGACTTTTCATCATGCAGGGACTGACACATTATTTCCCGTGTTCTACAGAGCCTAGGAAAGTGCAACTCATATCATTGGTGTTGCCCAAGACATTGTCGGAGACATGGAATAATTTATGCAATGACTGTAGTCAGAATGGTAGACTTTCTTTGCAAAGAAAGAAAATGTTTTCATTTAAAATTGCACAACTTGTAATTCAGAGCACATAAACAGAAAGGGAAGAAAAACAAACAAACCCAAGTTTGACAAACAGGTTGAAATAGTGCACATTTTCCTTCAAATCTACTGGAAGATGAGGGTAAAAGATGTTCCACAAGTGACTCATTTCTTGGGGAAAATAGAAGAGAGGATGATAGATGGAAACATGACACTGTAAAGACAGAAAAACTTAGGTGTCAAAGAGAAAAATAGATTTCAACCAAGAAAACCGAAGAGAGGACTGGCTAGTTACTAGCTGGGTAATTAATCAAAACACACGCTGCAAAAAGAAAAACTGTTACTGCCAACGCCATAAAGAGCGGATGGCTCCTGACACCCGGGATCAGGGTTTTAAATTGGTGTAACTTGGTGTTTAAGGGGGAGATTTATCACACTTCCCACTGCAGAGCCAAGGTGCATAAGCCAAGTGCAGTGACAATCCTATCTTGGAATTGGATAGGTATAATTTAAAGACACAAAGTCTAACTTTTTCCTCTTTCATGATTTTTTTCTATTGTGATAAAAATGGAACTGACTTAAAAAATTCCAACTAGATATGATAAAATAATAATAAAATATATTCATCAAACATTCAGAAATCTGTTAATTTTTGGAACAACTGTTTGTGGGTATTGTGAAGGACGCTATGGAAAAGAAATAATGGCTGAACTAGAAAGTGTCCTTGCCCTAAGGGATGGTCTGTTCAAAGGAGAGTGAATTCCTCGCCACCTGAAGTACCTCACAGCCAATTACTACTTCTCATCAAAGGAATAAATAAAAGACAGAGAGAAAAGGATGCAGGGTGTAGGGATCGCCTTGAATAAAACACTTCGTGAAGGCTTCTTAGGAACTGAGTTTCAGCTGATCCCTCAAGATACAAAGGGAGTAAAGATGCGCCTAAGTGAAGAGTCCAAGGAGAGCTTCAAGGCTGAGGGAAGAGCTAGAAATAGCTGGGAGAGTTTCAGGACTATAGCAGGTGCCAGTGTCTGAGTCAGGGTGGGTACAGAGGGAGGGGGAAGGGTGTGGGGAGCCTCAGATGCCAAAGCATGAAGTTCAGCTCTATTCTAAGGGCAGCGGAAGGCCTTGGAGGAGAGCAAAAGTTGGGCAGTGGGCCCTCGGAAACCAGTAGCAGGAATAAAATTACAATAGAGTTACTGGTTCAGAAACACATCCACTCATTTGAGTCAGATTTAGAAAAAGTCCTCCTGGAATTTTTGTGCTGGTACTTTTGGTAGACTGGATAAAGGCTGTTGTGTTTCTTTTTTTTAAAAATATTTTATTTATTCATTTTCAAGCAGAGAGAGAGAGAGAAAGAGAGAGAGAGAGAGAGAGAGAGAGAGAGAGAGAGAGAGAGAGAGAGAGAGAGAGAGAGAGAGAGAGAGAGAGAGAATGCATCAGGGCCACCACCACCTTGTGGGTCTGGCTTATGTGGGTCCTGGGGAATTGAACCCAGGGCCTTAGGCACTGGAGGCAAGTAACTTAACCTCTGAGCCATCTCTCCTGCCCAAGGCTGTTGTGTTTCTGAATGCCCCTGCTTCCTGGGACACAATGTGCAGTGGTAACAGGCTGGCCTATGCATCCTTCTCCACTGCACAAGGCCAGGTTCAGGGATGATGGCGAGATCTCTGAGTCTGCATCCCCACATCACTCGAGCTAACTAGCATGTGGGTGGTGTTGGTTTTGCAGAGTGACGGTCAGCGTTATTCCCTTTCCAACTGGACGTACAGGACATAATGGTACAACCCCTCCACCAAGGCTAGGCACCTTATCTACTTCCTATTTTAAGGAATCAAATATTGGTATATAAGAAATCAAATTTGTGCCAGGAATGGTGGAGCACACCTTCAATCCCAACACTCTCTCACTGGAGGCTCAGGTAGGAGGATCACTCTGAGTTCAAAGCCGTCCTGACACTGCATAGTGAATTCTAGGTCGGGTCAGGCTGGGCTAGTGTGAGATTGTACCTTAAAAAAAAACAATAACATAAATAAGAAGTCAATTTGTGATTCCTCCATCAAAGGCATAATTTAGCCATTTTAGAGTGTTACTGTGTGCCTCGTTTTGAGCAACGACATTTAAGAAATCAGGGGTCTGATGTCTGGTTAGATATCGTGAGTACCCATTATGATGAGTCCTTCACGACATTGCATATTCTGTATCAAGTAAAATCAAATATACACTAGAAAAGAACTGGCATAAATAAGATTATATACATACATCTCTCTCTGTATATATACCTATATTTATAGTATCTATATTTATATTTATATAGAGTGATATTTCCAGAGCTCAGCTATGCCCCATACTATCATCCCACGTGGGCAGGCACACACTCCACACCTCCTCCTGACAGAAGTCAGTAGCAACAGACCATGACAGACAGATCAGCAAAACTAAGTCATGACTCTGCTCTGATTACCTGTGCTCCCTATAAACTGCTGAGGCCTAGGACACCTCGACAGCCTGTGCTTATAGGCGGTGAATGACTGATGATCAGCTTTGCAAAAATGAAAGAACCTCTGGCTTTTTTCTTTTTTTAATTTTTTTATTGGAATAAAATTATATATATATATGTAAACAAAACAATATGCTCAGTATCATAAGTTATTAGAGAAAATCGTTAAAACCAGGATGACATTCCCTTTTATGCATTATATATTCTCCCCCACACCCATGACTCTTACATTCTTTCTGCCACCTCTTCCACAAATTTTCCTGAGTCATGGTGGGTGAGTTTAAATTTTACATAATTATTTATGAGTCTCTGAATTTGTGTTTTGGATTCTTTTGGGCACCCTTGGTATCTATCTCCATGATTCTTCCCTAGGATATCTGCCTTGCTGTGGGAATGTCTGTTTTGCTCATAATACCACTTCCTTAGAGGTTGTGTTAGGGCTCTAAATGGTGAGTTTGATGTGGTTTATCTCCTGCTTGGGTGTCCCCATCAACTCAGATCCACTTGGTGGAGTTTGGTTGTCCACAGTTTTCACTGATTTCTGAAAAATACAAACAGAATCTCCAGCGTAGAGTGAGATCATTATTGGTCAATTGAGACAACTATTGCTAGTTTGGTGAGCATTTGGAGGGTGTAGCCTTTGTGAAGACCTATAGTTAGTGAGGACTTCCCCTTGGAGATGGGGTTTTTGGTCCCCATTCTAGGTTGCCATGGATCCCCGTACCAGTCAAGGGTTCCCTGTCACTGAGCAGATCTCATAGCCAATTAATTAGTCAGCTGTTGGTTACCTACTAGGTTGAGCACCACTATTGCACTTATGGGCACTTTTTGTCTTGCTTGTCTGTGCCATATAGCTTTCATCTCTGCTCTGGGTGACCAGAAACCTATGAATCTGGAATCTGAGTAGAAGGGAAGGGAAGAATAGCATTACTCCGTCTTCTCTCCTCCAGGGCCTTCGTGGGAAATGTGGTTAGTTACAAAGAAGTCTTTTGCTGGCTGGCAATTAAGCCATTGAAACATTCAAGAAAGCAGGAAATAAATTCGCCATAGCAGAATTAACATTGAACCTAATTTGGATGAACCAAAGTCTTGTCCAGCTATAAGATGAGCCAGATAACAGAGCTGAAAACCTTCCAGAAAGCTCTTCCTTAACTCCCTCCTCAAGGAACAGGTATACAGTTTGTCATCTTAAAAGGCAGAAATTCACTTGTTAAGACTCATTTAACCTTCAGGAACAAGCTTTAAAACAAACTGCTCACAAGATCAATAGCCATACAAATGAGAGGCTGAGGGAAAGGTTAGGAGAATTTACCATGATAAATTCTAATGGGACTTTCTGATAATTTATTGTTTTCTTCTCCTTTTAGCTAAGATCATATTTCAAAGCATGTTTGCATTTAGACTATAGTTTAAACTAGTGCATAAGAGAATTTTAAAGGTACACTATCAATATAGAAAGAATATCACGTGATCACACTGTAATGGAAACCATGTGTAGTATTTCACTTTGTAATCCTTGCATTTTGGGGCTGAGGTAGAGGATTACTATCAGTTAGAGGTCAGTCTGGGTGAGTTTGCGGGCAGCTAGGGTTACAGAGTATGACTGTTAAAAACATAAACAAAACCAAAAACCAAAAAAAGTGTCATATAAAACCTGAATGGCTGGGTATGGTGGCTCACATATAAAATTTCAGTGCTTGATCACCATGAGTTCAAGGCCAGGGATATAGTGAGTTACAGTTCAGCTTGTGCTAAAGTAAGATGCTGCCTCAAAAACAAAAACAAACAAACAAGCAAACAAAAAACCCTTCCCCATCCCTGGGGGGGAGGGTTGGGGAGGTTGCTCGGTGGTCAAAGCACTTGCTATGTAAGTGTGACAACCAGGATTCAGATCGCTGAAACCCAGGTCAGAGTTTGGGGCACAGCAATTAAGTGTTTGTGATCCCAGATCTCCCACAACAGACGGGAAGGAGAGACAGATTCCTGGATGCTCACTGGCCAATTTTCATGGCTTAGGCAGTAGTGAACAGCAACAGCAAAAAGAAGACCTCACATCAACCAAAGTGGCGAGGACCATCGTCCAAAGTCGTCCTTTGACTTCCATATACCTTCTGCGGTACACAGCACACACGTGAACATGCGTAGACACATACACAGGTAAAAAAGAGCAGGCTATTGTAGCTGCATTTTGGGTCTTCTCTGTTCATTTTAACTTAGCCAATGTTGTTGAATGCTGTATGCTACAGAGACTCCTGTAAGGTCGAGGGGAGGAAAATCCAGAGTCCCAAGGCCCTCGAAGACTAGTAGGGGTGTGCTGGTACCCACAGGTGCTCCATCAAGAGCTCTGATGCAGGTAGAGTGAGATGGTCCTAAGGAGGGTGCTGGTTCTGGCTGAGAGGAAGCTTCTCCAAGCAGATGCCATACATGGTTCACATCACTGCCTGAACTTCAAAAGCTCCTGTTTCATTTGTGCACACCCTTTTGGGAAGTGCACAGGAACAGTCCAGAAATCGCACATACATCCATGAGCACATGCTAAGGGCTCTTTCTCAGTGTTTGTTCCCCTCCCCCTTTCTGCTTGCCTCTGCCTTCCTATTAACAAGTTTTCTCCCATTTCTGAGCTCCCCATGAAACCACCTGGCTCTCTGTTCAGAGCCATTCTGCCCACATAATGGTTTTCAGGACAGAACACCTAAGTGACCCACAGGATATAGGAGGAAGCCTGATGCCTAAAATAAGGAGTAGGCAAGAGATGGCCTCTCAGTCACCATTTCACAATACCTGCTCTTCAGTGCCTGCAAGTGATCGCCTAGCACGATGTCATTCTAGAATTAGAATGTGGCCATATTCCTAGAATCATTACATGATTTATAGCTAATAGTACCCCATTGAATCTAAAAGTCAAACATGCTTTATCTGCA
>PVHP010004890.1:0-27385 GCA_004024765.1 Zapus hudsonius
AAAAAAAAAAAATAAAAAAATAAAAAAAAAATAAAGGTGTGTGCCACCACACCTGGCATGGTTAGCTCTTTTTAGGAGAGATGAATAAACCTTTTAAATTATGTGAGCTCATGACCACTGAAGTGGAAAAGGAGTTCAACAGAATATTCAGTAATTTATGTCATGATTATGGTTTTCTAGAAGAAAATGCAGGTTAAGTTTTGAGGATACTCAATATATATGTATGGTCTTTAATTGGCATTCCCACAGGACTTTTAAGACTCAAAGAATGAAGTCTGTGTCATAATGGATTTACTCTCAAGTACATCTGTTTCTTAAGTATACTGAGAAACTACAAAAGATTCCAAAAAGTTAATATTTTATCTTAAATAAATCTATTATCTTTAAATAAAAAATATTTTAATATCTTAAAGTTAATATTTTAGTGAACGAGGGAAAAAAACACTTCTTTATTCTAGACAGGTACATAGGAAATACTTTATCTCTTGAAATACTTTCATCAATGTTAACTCTTACCCGTCAACCTTGTCTTCTAGTTCAGTTGAGTTTGTGGCTTTCACAAATTCACTGTACTCTTGGCCTGGGTCATAGAGTTTGGCACTATCACAGAGGGACTGTAAACTGTTTGCAAGGGAGGCAACCTGCAGATGCTGCATCTGGAAGAGGTTAACCGTTACCTATGGGCACAGACAGAGACAAAAGGCAGAAAAAAAATCAAACTCATGATACATGAAATGCCAAGGCACATTTGCGTCAGTGACTCCAGAGTATAAAGCCATACAAGTGAAATGAGCAACACTGAATACCACCGTCAGCATGTTAGGTTACCTGATATTCAGCAAGACCTAGACTGGAAATAAAGAGTTTTAATCTAATATCTAGGACTTATCATTTCTAATAAAACCGGCTTTAAATTGGTAAGTTAAAAATGCACTCGCACATGCTTACTGGTTGACAATGTTAGGAGATGGATGTGCTTGAGGATCCTGAGCTCTCTGCTGGGATGGGCTACCCACAACTCATTAAACTCCTGGTGAAAGAGATGGGGAGCAATGAGACCTTCTTATCATAAGCAGTATTATTTTGACTGCTTTTCTTTATTTGAGATGGGGTTATGGGAGGGGAGGGATCTTGTTATGTTGCCTAAACTAGCCTTGAGCCCGAGACACTTTTGCCCCAGTCTCCTGAGTGGCTTGGATACAATATTCCACACATTATTCCAACGTTTCTATAATTGCCTAAAAATATGATCGCTTTTACTACTTACAGTAACAACAACTATAATGCAAGCTATTGCATTCACACAATCTGCCAGAATTCAAACAATATCTCAGAGCTTTATATTAATTAATCACTCATAAAAACTATCATGGCTGACAGACAGATCCAGAGGGTGATGTAAGTAGACCCTTTGTGGTACTATGGAACTGTTGAAGAATATCAACTTAGGGAACACCATCAGGTGTGTGTTTGGGGAAGGTATTTTCAACATGGTAGGTCAGGGACAGCTCCTCTGAAGACCACGTATGAGGACGCCAGTACAAAGCTGTAGGGAGAGGCCAATGCAAGCAAGGGAAGGTGGTGGTGCAAAGTGAGCGAGAAACAGCTTGCTGTGCTCGAGCTGCAGGTCAAAGGTCAGCATGCCTAAAGCACCCTGGAAGAAGCAGAGCTTCTGCTGGACACCAGGCTGGAGAGGGAAGCCATCATCTAAAGTAAACCATGGGAGTCAGAAGTGTAATGGGAACAGACGGAGCACTTGAAGCAGAGTGTGGTCTGATGGGTTCTTTCAAACAGCACTCTGGATTCTGTGTGCAGTATGTGTTGAGGGAAGCAATACAAATGAATGCCAAATTTCCATTAGCTTAATGTTATTTCAAAGACTGCCATGTTTTCTCTTCATCTCTTGTGGTCTATCAGATGACAGGATGAACTTCTTCCTGGCCTGAGTCCTTTCCAAGGTAGTGGACATTTCTCCAAGGACAGGGTCACTGAGTATTTAAAATGTGCCCACTACACAACAGAAGCGTCGGCACTTCTTCACTAACCAATGACATTCAAACCGTACCTGGCACAGCTGAAGTCTAAAAAGTGGCTTATGGGGACATGGGGCATTCTCAGGCAACTGAATGCTGGGTAACCTTGATCAAGGCATTTATAATTTCTCTACACCAGTGATTTGAAAAAAAGTGAATGTTCTTTTTTCTAGCCCAGGCTGACTAGAACTCTCAGAAATCCTACCTCTGCCTCCCAAGTGCTGGGATTTAAAGGCGAACCCACCATACTCAGCTAAAAGTAAAGTTCAAATGAACCATCTGGAGAGCTTATTCAAACAAAGATTCTGATTTCAAAACTCTGGTGGAAAACCCAAGATCCTCACTCCTCCCCATGGAAGGAGAAGCAGCAGGGCAGGGCGCCTAGGTGGGTGTGGGGACTTACAGCAACATGGCTGCTCCAAAGATCATATTCAGAGAAGAAAAGCTCTCTAAACTTGCTTTCTGCATAAATAAAATGGAGTTAAAAAATTATTCTGTCCCTGATAAGATTGTGTGAGAGTTAAATCAACATTAATGTAGACAGACATCTTAAAACACTGACAGGTACATAATCAATCTTAGCTCTTATCAGCATGGCTTGAGGTGAAGGGGATTTTATTAATTCTAATTATTTTTATAAATCTGAACCCTAATTAACATTACTCAAAATTTGGGAAACGAGTAAGATAATTGAGTAACATCACTGAAAACCCTTGGTCAGAAAACACAAACCACCTACCTAAGGACTCTGAAAAGCAAATGGTAGCCGCCAACTGAGGAGCCACACTGCAGCTGCTTGCTCCTCCCACCCCCATCCTGTTCTCCAGCAGACAGCTGCGCATGGAGGGAGTGCTTCGGCCACCGGGGAAGGTGGAGTGGAAGACTAACCCTGGTTTCTCTGCTCTCTTGCCCAAGCACAGTCCTGTGGCAGCAAAGGGGCTTCTTTATGACCAGAGGAACCTAGTTCAAAGAGTGGTGGTGGGTTGTTGAAACTCCTGTTGCTTTTTCCTCTTGAATGCCGGCCCCTCCTCCAACACTTACTAAGAACTGCCTGTCTGGCTCCCGGAAGGGCAGTGGAGAACTTAGTTTCCCAAGTTAACAGTGAAAGTACCTAGGATAGCATTCAAAATGTGCTGTGGGATGCTGTCTTCTGAGCATACCATGGCTGGACTCTTGTGAACTCTCACAAGCTTTGTTTAGTCCCAGGAAAGACTGTCAAGGAGGAGAGGGAGGGGTTCCCAGGGCCTGTCCCAAGCCTGGAATAGTGGACAGTTGACAGTTATGGGGGAGGGGCTCATGAGGTCCCACCCCTCCCTGCGGATTCATGAACAGTTCACGGTTGCTGAGGGTGTGTGTGTGTGTGTGTGTGTGTGTGTGTGTGTGTGTGTAACAGTTGCTGGGGAGACTTCTTCAGTAGTTTAGCCTTGATAGATTACCTATGCTTCTGTAAGTTAAAATCACTGATTCAACAACTTGGACAGATTAATTTATTTCATTATAGAATTATGCTGGAAGTCAGTATCAGGAAAATACCTAGAAAATCCTCAAATACTTAGAGCACTAACAAACTTCTATATTATCCATGTGTCAAATGAAATCTCAAGAGAAATCTGAAAATGTTTTGAACCAAACAAAAATCAAAATTTCAAATTTGTGGGTTGCAATCTTTGAGGGGAAATTTAAAGCATAAAAATATGTACTAGAAAAGCAGGAAGCTGTCAATGAACAATGTCAGTTTCAGCCTTTATTTTAAAAAGAGACAAGCCAAAAGCAAGCAAAAATCAAGAATAAAAAGCAGAAACCAATAAAACAGATCAATAAAGATCAAATCTTTTTTCTTCAAAGATCAATGAAATGTATAAACCTCTTGTCAGGTTAATGGGGGTTGTAAAATTATCAACATCTAGAATGACAGGAAGTATTACTATGCCCAATTAGACAATAAAAGGATCAGAGAATCCTACACATAACCCCATGCACATACGTTCATCAATTTAAGACAAAAGGACTAATTCTAAAAAGCCACAAACTACCAGAATTAAGCTAAAGAGAAATAACTGACTTGACTCACAAGAAATGACTATGTCGAATGTCTTTTCCAAGGGCTGGGGCTGGGGCGATGGCCTCCAGTAGTCCCAGCAAGCCACGTGATAGTGGAGACAGGAGAGTTTCTAGAAGCCTTGCACAAGCAGCAGTGAACACTAACACTGAAAATGAGAGATCCTGCCTCAAATGAGGGCTGACTTCTGAAAGTTGTCCTCTGCCCTCCACTCCCACCATGGCATATGTGTGCCCGTGCACACAAACAAACACACACACACACACACACACACACACACACACGCCTTCCAGAATCTCAACCCTAGATGCCATCCATGCCGACAGACATCTAATGAATACGTAACACAAATCTGATACAAACTTCCAGGAAACAGGAGAGAATAAATACGTCTCAACTCATTTTATGGAACGAGGACTATCCTGACTGACACCAAAAGCAAAGACAGCAAAAGGGGTTAAGAAAAAGACATTTTAATATCTTCATTGATTAAAAAATATAGTCAACAATGCAGACGCAAACTGGATTGAGCACTGCATAAAGGGAACAAAGGGATGAAGGCATGACGACCAGGAGGGGCTAGTTTTGACAGCGAAGCAAGAGGACACTCATCTTCATGCTCTGGGCTCAGGCAGGAAAAACAGGACTTTGGGGCTAGTGGCTCTGGCTATACAGCAAGACCCATTTTTTTTTAAAGGGATAAACTACATAACATCAAATAATACAGAAAAACATTTGATGAAATCTAATATTAATTCATTAACACTCTAGAAAAAGGAGAAATTTCTCAACCACATATGGGGCATCTTTGAAAACGTAGAGCTACTATCCAATTTAATTTGTGAAAGACTGAGACTCCCTATCTCTTCATGATAGAGAATAAAAGATATCTTCTCTTGCCACTCCTATACCAACAATGTACTGAGAGCCTTGTAAGAAAAACAAAAGATGCAAGAAGAAAAATGAAAAGGAATGTTAAACAGAACGATAAACTGTCCTTGTTGCAAGTACATTTTTATGTAAAAAAAATACAAGGAATCTACAAGTTTCTGAAATAACTAAGCTTAGCAAGGTCTGAAGACATAATATCACCATGTAAAATTTAACTTGATTCCTAAATATTAAACAGATAAAATTTGAAACAAAGTGAAATCTACATATACATAAATTGTGTAATTGTATAGTAATAGCTTTCAAAATAAACACATATATAAAGATTAAATTTATTAAAACTTGTAACTTATGCTAAAAACAATACAATGCAGATTTAAAAATTAAAGACCTAATAAAGACATACAATGTTCATGAAGAAAACTTTATATATAAGATGATACATATATAATTCTTCACAATGTGATCTAAAATTTAATAAACTGCTAATGTACATTTTTATTTATTTACAAGGAAAAAGAGAGAATGGGTATGTCAGGGCTTCTAGGCACTGCAAATGAACCCGATATATGTGCCACTTTGTGCACCTGGCTTTATGTGGGTACTGGGGAATTAAACCTGGGTTGTCAGGCTTTGCAGGCAAGTGTCTTAACTGCTGAGCCATTTCTCCAGCCCCAAGATTTTTAAAAAATATATATATAGACAAGCTGGTTCTACCATCTTAATGGGAAGTTAAATGATTTTTAAACACATAAATCTAAAAAGAAGTTGAAGGACTCACTTTATCTGATTTTAAGACTTGCTATAAAACAACAGAATCAAGACAGAGGCGTTTTGGCAAAAGGATGAACAAATAAACAGATTAGAGAGTCCAGAAGTAGACATACACAAATATAGTCAGCTGACTTTTGAAAGGGTGCAAAGGTAATTAAATGGAAATAACAGTATTTTTAACAGACTGTGTTGGAACAAATGGACATCTAACCATATCTTCTTTTTGTGCTTTGTGGTATATTTTGACATCTTAAGCCTGCTGAGCAAGAGCTTGCCCTTTCTTAAGCTCCTTAGTTCTAGAGATAGCCAAGGGCTTGAACAGGATCCCATCTTCCATATTTGAACCAACAAGTCTCCCCAGCCAACTTCTCATCTCTGACACCAAGCCAGTTATTTCTCTGCCCTGCATGAACCAAGAAAAAGTTCTAAGAAGTCACATTTTCTGAGTCCCATGGCTTGCTGAATTATTCAAACTACCAATTCTAAATTGTTGCCTTTGCTCAAGTTGCCTTTCTTGAGGAAACCCCAATAAAATTCTTTTTGTTGTTGTTTTGATGAAACATGGCCTCCCTTATTTCAGGTTGGCATGGAACTTGCTACGTAGCAGAGGATGACCTTGAACTTTCAATCCTCCTGCCTTTACCTCCCAAGTGCCTCACTTATTCCCAGCTTCCAACAGAGTTACTAATTTCAATTTTTTTCTCACTCCTCTTTCTGTCTGCCAAACCTGGTAATTCTTTTATGCTTTCCCCTTGCTTTGGGAAACATAAGCAATAAATTCTTCCAATGGCTCTGACCTACTTGTGTTGGTACTTAGTGACTTCCATCAATTAATCCTTGAGGTACAATTTTAATATATCTACTTACCAAAAAAATTAACCTCAATCTATACACAAAACAGATCATATCTCTAAGTGTAAAACTCTAAAATATTTAGAACAGAGCAAAGGCTAAAACTCTGTGACCTTGGGTTAAGTGAAGTACTCCTAGATATAGCATGAAAAACATGACCAGTACAAAAAATAAGCCAGACCTCACCAAAACTGAAACCTTTATTCCCTCAAAGTATAAAAAGCAAGCATTAGAATCGGAGAAAATACATATAAGCTCAATAAGCAAACAACTCAGGAAACATTTTATGAAAGTCAAGTTGCAAACAAGGCCTTGAAAAGATTTTACTTCTGGAAACACAAGTAAAGCCATAGTTAGTTATTAAACAATGAGACAGACTACACACTTAGCAAAACAGCTAACAAATGTGGCAAATGTCAAGGACACAGCACTGGAATTCTCACATGCTGTTGATCAGGCCCCTCTGGAAAGCTATCTGGCAGTTTCTTATTAAGTTAATGGTGCATTTAACATACCAAATGGTAATCTTACTCCTACTTATTTCCTTTAAAATATGGAAACTATGTTCAACAAAATCCTGTAAACAAATATTCCTACAGCTCTGCTTGTAATTATTCCCAACTAAAAACACCACAAATGTCCAATGGGTGAATGGACACACTCTGTGACACCCTCAGACAGTGGCTGTCATTCACAACACAATGAAGTAACTATTGATACATATACAACACTGACAAATCTCAAAGCAATCAGCAGCCCGTCTCAAAGTGTCATATGCTGTACAATGACATTTAGGAGACGCTGGGAAGTTTGCAGGATTTTTAAATCAATCTAGGGAAGCCGATTCTGACACTCTGACAGATGGAGAACACATCATTAGAGTCAAGGGCTGGGGGCAGGTGGGAGTCTGACAGCAAATGGGCAGCAGGAATGAGGCTTCCTGACTCCTGCTGGGGGGGGGGGCGGTTTACACAGTCTGTGCATGGTAAAATGTGTGAATCACATATCAAAAAAAGCTCATTGTATGCAAATTTTATATAAAATACATGAAGAGGCAAAGAAGAGCTTCAGGAGTCAAATTCATTTTATCAACCAAGGCAAGTAGAGAGTTAGTCACAAACTGTCCCACTTCAATTCTAATTAATCAACCTAGGGGCAGAATGATCAAAGAAACTCAAAAAGGTAGTCATAGGGGTGCACACCTGTACTTCTAGCAAGATGAGCTGAAGGCCAGCCTGGGCTACATAGCAAGAACTTGTTCCAAAAATATAGGTATTTTTAAAAACATTATTTATTTATTTGCAAGCAGAAAGAGACATAGGTGTGCCAAGGCCTCTAACCACTGCAAACGAACTCCAGATACATGTGCCACTGGTTTTACATGGGTACTGGGGACTTGAACATGGTCATTAGGCATTGCAGGCAAGCATCCAACTGCTGAGCCACCTCTCCAGTCTTAATTTTTAAAAAGGAAAAAAGATAATTCAAAATTATATATGAATACTAGAAACTGGAAGTCAACAAGTCTCACTAATCTCTGGATTGATATCTCATAGCAATAGGGACTTATGTATTCCTCTTCCCTGTGCAGATTTTAACACATTCTCTCTCCCACTGCCTTCAAACACTGAAGAAATTACTTACGGCTTTCAGGGTAAGGTCACACTGGAAAACAAGTGTCCGAAGTTGTGTTAAAATTTCCCTTTTGGTGTTTTCTAAATCATTTCGTCTTTCTTCAACATTTGTTACACAAACTTTGTAATGTTCATTTGCTTCTTCTACCTTTAGGAATACCAAAGCAAAACAAACACTATCATTACAATTTACATGTTAAAAAAATACTTATGGCAGTGAAGCTAAATTTAAACAATTGGAATGCATTCATGAAAATTCTGAACTATTCTACTGCATTTTAAATACAATATTTTAAAGATAAATTTCAGTCTGTTTTGGTATAATTTATAATTACTGTATTATTTGCCTATAAAATAGTGTCCACTTGTATTTAAAACAGCATTTTCTATGTACATTTGCCATTGATTTTACAGAACTTATCAAATTATACTTGATATAACTTTAGGCCATCCTAATTAGCAGTTCTGGAAGCATAAAGACAACACACACACTGGCCTACAGAGTGGACTTTCGGATACTCAAGTCACAAATATTAAGTTATTGTCTTCTCTAAGATATTTCTTTCACAAACCTAGTCTCTCGGCACTAGTTCTTAACATGTGGATTTCTACCAGCATCAAATCACCTGGGAATTTGTTAGAGGTGAAGTTGTCTGGCTCCCACATGTAATCAACACACTGTGGATGGGCCAAGCAACCTGTGTGGATAAGCCTTGCAGGAGATTCTGACACATAATAAAGTTTGAGAACCAAACTATTAGCAGAATATGACTTTTTGTTGTTGTTGTTGTTGTTTTTGAGGCAGGGTTTCATTCTAGCCTAGATTGAGCTGGAACTGTAGCCCAGGTTGGCCTTGAACTCATGGTGATCCTTCTACCTATGCCTCCAAGTGCTGGGATTAAAAATGTGTGCTACCACACTGGCTCAGCAGAGTATTACTAATTCAACTTTCAAAGAACAACAACAACAACAATCTTACCTTTTGAAGAGCCTCTTCTTCCAATCTCCGCTTTTTCTCGAGCTGTTTGTTGAGATTTTTAACTAACCCCCCACTTGAACACAGTTGCTCCTCTTCTGCCCGGAACATGGACGACTTGGCTTTCTCGTACTCATCTTGCCGCTGCATGCATAACAGTTTGGCCTTTTTGAGAGCGGCTTCAGTTTCGAGCTGCTCGGAAGAGTGTGAAACAGACTATTAGAGAACACTTCAGAAATACCAGAGTAAGGGGAGCAGCATCTTATGACAGATGACTTGAAATGCTTGTAAACAATATATGGATCTCCATTATAATACCAACCAGTTTGTTTTGTTGCTGTTTCCAAAGTTCTTTTATTTCTTTTCTTTGCTTTTCCATTTCATTTTTTCTCCCAAGTAGAGGCTGTATTCAACAAAAAAAGTGTAAAAAGAGTTGTTTTCTAAAGGTATGTCATAATAACAGATGCATGTTATATATATATATAAATTAATTTTTACCTGCACAAATTTGTTGGCTTGGAGAGCTGCAATTGTTTGTTGTAAAAGCTGGCTGCTTTCTATGTCGTTAAGAAGAGCATTGGTAAACAAAGATTGTAGTGGCATGAACTCCTAGAATTTAAAATTGAAAGGTAAAATTGGTCATAAAAATGTCACTTGCCTAGTGATGCATGTGGCTCTAGGTTCAATCCCTTGCACCAAAAAACCCACAGAATTCTAGACTCTCTCTATTTGCCTCCAAAAAAAGAACTTTTAAGTTTAGATTTTTTCCCCAGAAAAATGACCAGTCATAAACATGTCTATGAGAAAAATATTGAAATTATAAAAATAAATGAGTTAGCAAAATTAGCAGCTATCAAGATAATCAGTATTTGCATAAAACTGAATTGTATAGTTCTCTTCATAATGAACAATTAAATTTAAAACAAGTTTGTTAATAAAAAGATCAGCAATTAAGTTCTTTCCTCTATGTACTGCAAGTTTGACTTGGCAAAGCATAATTCGGGAGTTCATCTGAGTAACTTCCTGTTCTAGAACCCAAGAAAATCACTGAACACATACCTGGAGTCCAATGTTAGATCTGGTTGCCTCAGCCAGCTTGATAATATTTCTAGTCGACTCCAATTCTGAAAATATTGAAAACGAACTTGTTTTTCTTCCTCTATAGTGTGCATCTTATAACTGATTCTTAATTATATTAAGCTGCTCATCAGAATAAACTGGGAAACTTTTTCAAAATACACCTGACTAGACTTTATCTCTCTGATGAGCCATAGACTGTGTACTGTCAGTTTACACAGCTTTTGAGATCATTCTGGTTAATATTCTCTATTAAAAACAATGCCATAGAAAGACCATAGGCATAGGTAGTTTCCATTTTCTTCTGGGCATGCTACACAACCGTAAGCATATCTGGTGTATGTTCCTAAGGGAAACCACCTGTTTTCTTTGAACCAACCATAAATTGAGGATAATTATGTTCTGCCTGCTTCCCAAGTTTTGCAGGATTAGATAGTGGATATATAACATTGATTTCAACTGTAGAACACTGAGATAATATTAGCTATTAAGATGTTTCTTATAGGCTTTTATCCCTTCTGCTCATGTCTATTGTTACTTTTATCACCTTTACCACATTATCTGATTACATTTCTTTAAATCTGAGACAGTTTTTTTCTCTCTCCAGTGACAGATTTTTGTCTGTCTTTTTGTCTATGGGTCTAGTAGTTAGGCCATAATATATACTCAATAAATATATCTAGTATTAGCAAGTTTATTTTAAGAAAATTAGATAATTCTATTTATTACAATGAAAACACTACAGATTTGGAATCATAACACTTAAGAGTCTGTAGAAAATGAATCTCAAACAATGTAACTCTTACATTTGAAAGTTAATCAGATGCTCCAAAAGGTAACTCACCCAAGTTGAGCTTTTTCTCAACCCATGACACTATGTTCTTGGTATATTTTGACCATGTTTTAGCATATGACAAAGCCAATTCTATGGAGTCGGTGTTCTTTAACAGTACATTGTCTAGGTCTATAGGAGAAAAAGTTCCTGAAAATCAAGGTATCAACATAAGTATGTTAAAATGATAACATCATAATTTTAAATAAAGAAGCACTAAGTGTTCTTCATTCAAAACTGGTTTAAAAAGAAATTCAAGCTGGGCGTGGTGGTGCATGCCTTTAGCCCCAGCACTTGGGAGGCAGAGATAGGAGGATCCTTGAGTTCACCCTGAGACTACACAGTGAATTCCAGGTCACCCTGGGCAAGAGGGAGACCCTACCTCAAAAAAGAAAACAAAACAAAAAATTCAAAGCACAAATTAATAAAGGGCTACAACTTAAACTCTAAAATATGTTTTATTTTTATCTTCATATATATTCCTATTAATCAAATAACAAGCCTTATATAATTTTTATATGTGTGTATGTGTGGTGTGCATACATATGTATATGTGTGGACATTCTTGTAAATGGAGGTGTGTGTGTGTGTGTGTGTGTAGGCCAGAGGTCCAAGTCAGTCTTCCTCAATTATTCTCCATCATGTTTTTTGAGATAGAGTCTCTCAGTGAATCAGGAGCTAACTCGTTTGACCAGACTAACTAGCCAGCAAGCACTATCGATCCTCCTGTCTCTGCCTCCCAGCACCAGTACTACAGGTACTGGCCACCATGCCCAACATTTTACATGGGTGCTGAGGCTCTGACCTCAGGTCCTCATGCTTGCATGGCACTGAGCCATCTCCCCAGTCCCTAAAATTCTTGCTCAGTCTACATCATCAAACATTGTATTCAGCAAGGATTTTTATTTTTAAACGTAAAACTTTCTACATCATTTTACATTTAAAGCAAATACACTAGATTACAGAGCAAAAAAAGACAGTGACACAAAAGATTTTTTGAAAAAGATCACAAGATGCTTGCCAAAAGTTAAAAGGAGCCTGTACATGACATGTTACCTTTTTCATTGGATAAGTCCACGGAGTCCACAGAGATGTTTTCAAAGGACTTACAACATGGAAGAAAACAAACTTGAGATTAGAGAAGACACCAAACCTCTGCCTAACAGATTCTGTTCAGACTTAGTTCTCTCCTAACTCATGCTCAAGAATTTCAGATATTTACTAATCCAAGAAATAAGGAGTCTGCTGAAACATCAGAGCACTCAGAATTATATTGTTTCTT
This sequence comes from Zapus hudsonius, assembly GCA_004024765.1. NCBI lineage: Eukaryota > Metazoa > Chordata > Mammalia > Rodentia > Dipodidae > Zapus > Zapus hudsonius. The sequence continues at coordinate 12,411 of PVHP010004890.1, forward strand.
ACAACAGTAGTCCTTAAAATCCAAAAATAGACCACCTCATTGTTTATATAAAAATTAATCAATGTATACAAACTTTTAAAATTCTTCAGGATCCTAAAATATCATTCAAGAAGCTAAATAAGCAATCTCTAAATAGAATGTCCTGCCATCTTTTACCATTTTATTACATAAGCATGTCACTTTAAGATTGCTGGACAGCTTAGCACAACGTTCTCTGTGATGCTGCCAATGTTTTATGTGTGTATGATGCTACGCAGTCCCTACATGATCTACTTGAACACTGAAAATGTGGCGAGTCTAGCTGAGATTTTATTTATGACTAGTGAGTTTTTATTTATTTAATCTAGATTTAAAGAACTAAACTAATGGATGTATTATTAGACAGGCTTGAAAACACGATCTGCCAAAACAATTCTTAATCAAATGATTTATTTGGTTGGGTAATACAGGGTATGCTCTACTACTGAATGACACATTTACACTTCGGTTTGCCATTCTACAAAGAGGGGATAAAAATACCACTTTTCTAAGATCATTTAAGGATTAAAATGACAGGCTTAACACAGTGGAGGATATACAGTAAGCACTATTAAACCACAGCTATAATTTTAAAAGGTATTTTTAAACCCTTTATCAAACAAAGTAATTTTATTAGCATTATATCGTTATGAGTGTTTTTAATTCTAATCTCAAGAACAAATTAAATCTTCAACAGGGCTGGAGAGATTGCTCAGTGGTTAATGCACTTCCTGCCCAAGCATGAGGGCCTGAGGGAGACTGAGACCACCAGGGTTCAAATCTCCAGATTTCCAGTAGACACTGGGCATGGCCATGCTGACCTGTAACCACAGTCCCTCAGAGAGGCCAAAAGCTCTGGAATCATTATAGAGAGCCAATCTGGCTCAAAACAAAGACCGAGTAGAAGAACAATGGAGCAGGGCCCTCAATGCTCCACTCTGGCACTGCAGGCAAGCATGTGGGGTACCACATCATACCACACCATACAGAAAAAGCAAATAACAAAAATAAACTTCAAGGGGCTAGGGAGATGGATCAGTAGTTAAAGATACTGGCTTGCAAAGTCATAGCCCCAGGTTCAGTTCTCTGGCACCCCCATAAAACCAGACGCATAAAAGTGGTGCATGCATCTGGAGTTTATTTGCAACAGCAACAGGTCCTGGCATGCCCATATTGTCTGTCTGTTTCTCTCTGCTTGCAAATAATTTATTTTTTAAAACTTCAAAAAGGAATAAAAGGCACAAAAGGAAAAAGGGGAACTGTATTCTCCTAGTAAGAACTAGTATAATGTGCTTACAACAGAGGCACAGGAGCAGGTACTATGATTCATTACTAAAATTTAAATTGTTCAGAGTATGTGGCAAAAGCCACACACATAAAATAGTGAATTATCTTTTTTTGAAGTATCTGCAAGGTAAAAAATAAAATTAGAAAAGACTCATGAATAACTATAAAATATTTAAAGAACTTAAGGCTCATTCTCCGTTTTCATTATCAATGGATGTCTTCTGAAGTAAGTCCTTATTTTTTTTAAAGCAATATTATAGTATGTGTAACAAAAACCTTAAACAGCTTTTCCTACTGTGTATCAGTTTTTAGAAAGATCTGAAGGGCTTTTTAATTTTTTTTAATGTATGTGTATTGAAGTATTTTCTTCTATTGCAATTGCACTCACGTGGGCACAGGTGTGTGGGTGTGTGCGCGCGCTGGTGAGCATTCATGTGTGCATGGAGCCCAGAGCTCAATGTTGAGTGTCTTTCTCAATCATTCTACCACCTTATTTTTTTTTTTTTGAGACAGGGCCTCTCACTGAACTCAGACTCACCAACTTGGCTAGACTAGCCAGCCATCAAGCCCCAGTGATCCTGCTGCCTCAGAATCACCAGCCATTGGATAACACGCACACACACTGCTGTTTACAGGGGGGTGAGGCTCTGAACTCGGGCTTTTATGCTTGTGGATGAGCATTTTACCCACTGAGCCCTAACCCCCCAATCCTGAGCTGAGTTTCTATATTATTTTGATATGGTACATTTCCACATATTTGAAATCGCTCTTGAACATGCTCATCTTTAACAGGAAAGTATAGAGCGATGCTCAGACCTTCAAGAGTTTATGGTAACAAACATAAGTTGTAGGAGACATGAGAGGATTAATGCCTTACTTTTTTGTGTTTTTGGTTTTTTTTCCCCCTAAATTTCACCAGTCTTTAAGATTTGGGGCAACATCAGTAAGAGAAAATGGTTAATTCCTTTTTATGTTTTAGACCTTACCATGTGTTGAGTCATTACATAAAATGGTACAAAATAATCAGGTGTGTTCTTAGAATACAGTTCCACTTAAGAACTATAGTCAAATTATTACTCCAGCCAGGCGTGGTGGCACACGCCTTTAATCCCTGCACTGGGAGGCAGAGGTAGGAGGATCACCATGAGTTTGAGGCCACCCTGAGACTACATAGTGAATTCCAGGTCAGCCTGGGCTAGAGTGAGACCCTACCTCGAAAAACCAAATATATATCTTTCTCCAGAAAGTGACCACATTATATTTAAAACAAATTAGTCTGTTTTTCTTGCCATAAAATAATTTAAACTTTAAAACCATCAAAAGAGTAACTGAAATTAATAACAGCTGCAATATTAAGTTAAAAATATTAAAGAGGTGACTTTCAGATAAGCTTGGCCTACCTTGCTTTCCCGAGAAACCGCCAGTCGTAGTATTGAGTCATTGCCTACATCTCCCATAAGGAAGTTGGTGAGGCTATCCAGGGAGGTTAAAAAAGAAATGTAAATAATGATATATTATTATCCTTCTTTGCCGAAGGGTTTACATTCAATCTATCATCTAGAATGAAACTGTTTTAAGTAGGAACCAGAAGAAACTCCTAGCAATCTATTCACTTAAGTCACAGTCCTTGCAAATGGACACTGCTTTTAGACAGCTGTGACACTTCCAAACTGAGTACTGAAGCAGTACTTCCCAAACTGTGATACTATGCAATACTACTTAATCCTTTCTTTCCATGCACTTTACTAGATTACTAGATTATGCAATATGCTCTCACTGAGATATTCAGGTCCAGTAACTATTTTTTAATGTGTTTATTTATTTGCAAGCAGAGAGAGAGAGAGAGAGAGAGAGAGAGAGAGAGAGAGAGAGAGAGAGAGAGAGAGAGAGAGAGAGAGAGAAGGAAAGGAGAGAAAGAGTATGAGTACAGTACTAGGGTCTCTTGCCACTGAAAACGAACTCCAGATGCACACACGTGCTGCTTTGTGCATCTGGATTACGTGGTACCGGGGAATGGAACCCAGACCATCAGGCTTTGTAAGCAAGTGCATTTCCACCCCACGATAACTTTAAATTGAGTCAGTCCTCTAACTTACATATTTCCAAAGGTAAATGCTAGAGCTTCAATAGAAGAAAATACTTCACGGAATAGATCGTTTTTGTTTTCTTCATTAACTTCTGTAAAGTTCACAGCTATAGGAAAGATTGATTAATATTAGTAAAAGAAAAATGATTGAAACTAGATTTATACAAAAGCCATTTAATCTTTTAATTGCCATTACTTCAAAAAACATGAAAAGGTTCAGAAACTGGAAAGGCTTATATACAAATGGATAGAACATTTGAGTTCTTCATTAAGGAAATCATGCATTCCAACCTGATGACTCTACATTACATAATTCAACACAGCATCTGCAAAGTGACTCAGTATGAAACCAATCAGCCTTGGAGAGGCATGATCCTGCAGCTCCAGATCTCTTTATGAAGGGTTCTGGGCTAGTTTTTTCTTGCTTACTGCCTCTTGGCACTTATTTTTTTATTTTTCATTCCTTTATAAAACTTTTACAAACAGCTAAACACCCTGGTTTACTAAAGTACACGCTTAAGCTAAAATCATACATCCACTTAATATAAAATCTGGAACATAGTATCACTTTAAAAAGCACTTATTTAACTTTTTTTCTTTGCTACTTTGTATGAGAGAGAGAGAGAGAGAGAGAGAGAGAGAGAGAGAGAGAGAGAGAGAGAGAGAGAGAGAGAGCGCACACGGACACACACGATTGTGTTCAGACCAAAGAACAACCTTGGGTGTTATCCTTAGCAATGCTGTCCACCTCATTTTTTGAGACAGGGTCTCTCCTTGGCCTGCAGCCAATGGAGGCTGGTCTGGCTGGCCACCAACATTCAGGGATCCTCCCGTCTCTGCCTCCCCGGCACTAGGATTGCAGGCAGTGTGCTGACATGCCCAGCATTTTTATGTAGCACTGTGGATCATATCCAGGTCCACTGCATGCAAGGCAAGCACTTTACTCACTGAACTCTCTCTCCTGACCTAATTTCTTTTAACAAGCTTTTGATTCTTGAAGTCCATGTTAATTGACATAGTTGCTTTTTGTTCACAATCAGAATACTGTGATAATTTTGCATTTTGTTAATGTAGATTATGAAACACAAATCCAAAAGGTTACTTTAACTTATTTTAAATATACTCTTGTTAAAAGCTCAGACACAATTTCTCAAGGCAAAACTGGGTAAAGGTGGCCTTTTTTTCTTTAAACCATGCTACTCAGGCTGGTTGTAAGTAGCAACTGAGTCCTTGTATTGCCCTTGCACCGCAGTGTCCTTTCCTAGACATGGCAGGTACAGAACATTCCCTGTCTGACCAGGTATTTAATGGTGGATGGCGTGTTTTAAATAGTCAGCTCCATCACTGACGATTTCATAGGGCTGTATGTTTTCAAAAGTTCTCCCAGGTGACTGACTCTAACATGCGAATAGTGTTAAAATGTAAGAACTCCTCAAATCACAAAGAAGATTTTATAAGTATGAGCTTTTGTAGACTGGAAAAGCTAAGGTCCCTACCTGTCATCAAATTGTTCTAAGCATCCTTGGTACCATAATAAAGAAAAACTCCAAAGCCAATGTAAATAATTTTAAAAATATTCTTAGACTTTCACTGTGCTAAGATGGAGAAACAGACCATACACTTATTCCTGAAACAACTAAAACTAAACAGAACAAAACCCCTTGCACAAAATGTAACTATTAACAGGTTTTAAAAATTAATTTATTTGCAATCAAAGAGAGAGAAAAGAGAGACAAGGAGAATGGGTGTGCCAGTGCCTCCAGCCACTGCAAACGAACTCCACATGCATGTGCCACTTTGTGCATCTGGCTTTACTCAGGTACTAGGTATTCAAACCCTGATAGGCTCCGAAGGCAAGCACCTTAACCACTGAGCCATCTCTCCAAGGCCTTAACAATTAAGAGTTTTTGAGACACTGGATTGCTAGGCAATGAATGACAGTAATATATAACAGACAAGGAAAAAAAAACATAGTATGCTTACAACTGCCCCAGTTTACTGCCTATCAGGCAGATGCCTAGATTCCTAAACAAAGGACATGATGAGGGATTATAAAATCTCACTTTATAATAATTAAGCATCAATTACTCAGGAGTACCTAACCATTTTATACACTCATATATACATACAGACATTTATATATGGACTAACAAACCACAAAGAATAAAACAGATAAATTTTCAATGACATCCAGACATTTCAATAATTCTCTCAATAAGTAATAGGACACATATATGAAGAATAGATAAGGAGAGGGAATTTTGAATGATACCTATCCACCAATTTGAAAGACATTTATAGAACACTCTACCCAGTAACAAAACACACAAAACATGTGCTCTTTTCAACTGAATGCTTACCAATGCAGGCCATATTTATGGGCCATAAAATACATCATAAGTGTTCAAATCAGCCAAAATATGTTCTCTGACTATATGGAATTAAATCAGAAATAAAAATTTCTGGAAATGCCCCCATCTGAAAATTAAATGCATACTTCTAAATAACCCATGGGTCAAAGATGAAAAAAGAGAAGTTACAAAGTGCTTTGAACAGAATGAAAATGAAACCACAATATGCCAGAATTTGTGAAAGGGGAGGAGGAAGAGGCAGAGAGGACTTAGCATCAGCTTCCATGATGATGGCGTCATATCACCAGAACACACCTATGTCAGATTGTGATAGCTTACTGCATAGCAATTATGCCTCCACTAAGCTATTTTTTTAAATTTAACTAGAAAGTACTCTCAACAAAGCATATATTTTCATGGCATTAAACATAGTTGGGGGCTCAAGAGATGACTCAGCGATTAAAGCACTTGCCCGCAAAGCCTTAACGACTTGGGTTCGATTCCCCAGTACCAACATAAAGCCAGATGCACAAAGTGGCACATGAATCTAGATTGTTTGCAGCAACTGGAGGCCCTGGCATACCCATTCTCTCTCTTACTCTCATCTCTCTCTGCTTGAAAATAAAAAAATATTTTTTAAAAAATATTTAAAAATAAACATAGTTGGGAGATTAAAAATAATGGTCATAATAATTCAGTAATGATCAAACAATTGTTTGAACCATCTTTCTTGTTTTCACCCAATGATAATTCCTGTTACTACCTTTGCCTCAACTTCAAACAGACCTGTCTGCCTGATGTCTCTCCACCTTTGTGTTTCTGTTTCAAGAAGCAGGTGGCTACTCTCTAATGTGTCTCTGTATTCTCTCCTGTTTTCTAAAACCCTCTACCAGCATTCCTCCTCCCTTCACTCTTTCACATTCCTATGCCAGTCAAATCTTTCCTATGTAAAACATTCATTTTACTATATTTCTTCTTAAAACTACCACTCAATCTAATGTACATTTTCTCCACTACCAAATCTGTATAAATAGATCATGCCTGTATTATTTTCACTTCTATGTGCCACACATCCAGCAAGAAATAGCACAGTATGACCACAATGCCGTGCACACATAGTAATAACCAATTACGTAATCATATGAAATGTCTGAAGCATACAACATGTGCTGCATTTCTGACTTTTTCTATTATTTTCAAAATGGTCACAATCCGCCAACTTGATGCCACAAGTCAGGTAGGGCCTTTGAAAGCTGCTTCATTAAAAGATTGGAATAAACGTCACAACTTGCACAAAAGGGGTAGGGAAAAAAAAGAACAAAATTTAAATCAAAGAGGTGAGAAGATCCAGAGAATGATAATTTGTTTCTGAGAAGCAAAAGATATCATGAAGAAATGAAGTGGGTATTTTCATACAAGTGCTAAAGAAGTAAATTCTTGTCACTTTAAACTGAAATTCAATTCCAACCACCCAGAGAATACCAACAGATATCTTCTGAATTAAGCAAAATTAATTCAAAATTCCTAATAGAAAAACAAAATTCTAAACAAAAAATACGAGGAAGAGAAACTACCCTCCCAGATAATAAAACACATTGTAAAACCACAATACCACAGTGTAATATTGGCACATGAAACAAATCAATGGAACAGCTTAGGTCTACAAATGAAATAAATATATGTGAGAACTTAGTGGCTTGTGAAAAAGTTGACATCTCAAATCAGTGTAAAAAAGATGAACTGTCTGATATACACTCAAATGCTTTACATTTAAACTGAACAAATGATGTCATGAAAATACCAGGCAAAAAGAGCTGTAGAATTATATCAACTCAGAACAAGAAAACTTTCCTAATAAAATCCAGAAGTCATAAAGAGACTGATAAGTTTAAATGCAAAAAATGATAACTCAAAGAGACAAAACACAGAATAGGAAAGTTTATATCAAAAGGTTAATTTTGAGTATAAAGACAGTTTCTATAAATTAATATTTTTAAAACACAGATCAACAATCGAGAAAGAAAACAAATAAAAGGCCAGTCTACATGAAAGGTTGTACAAATGGCTCTGAGACAGACTCAACTGCACTCAGCATGGGGAAAATGTAAACCAAGCCTAGCTGAAACCCCAACTGTCACTACTGGCTGGACAACAAAGCTTAGTAACAACACACACCACCATCACCACCACCATCAGAAGAACAGAGCCTGTGTTGAGAGAGGACAACTGCCAACATCCTAACATACAAACACATAATTCACTACCCAGCAGTTGCCCATCTAGGAATGTAGGTGGCCATGCACTGAAGCATGGGTCAGAAAAAACCCCCGCAAACAATGTGAACAACCAATAGGAGGGGTCTGCTTCATTAATAACAATAGTATATCATCCTGACAGACTGTCACACAGCTTTGAAAACACACATACCAACAAAGAACATAGAACCCTTCTCTGTGCAGACAATTCCATTCACATAACACAGAGGTTAAGGAGAACATGCCACATATCTGCTTGTGTGCGAGATATATTTCTGGAAAAATACAAGAGAAGGCAGTCATTCGTATGGCTTATCTAAGAAGAGAAATGGGTGACTGTGGTCTGAAGTAAGAAACTTCACTGCTGAATACCCTCTAAAGTCATCTGCATTTTGACATGTAAATGAAATGCATATTGAAAAACATCAGTTTGCAGGACAGAAAGAAAAGAGGCTTCAGCAATCTTGTGTGTAACTAAGGCTGATTTTTTCTTTTAATGTTGGCCAATTGTAAATTCAGGACAAGATACAGATCATGAAAAACCTACATAAAAGGGTTCTTTATTTATAGTGTAAACAGAATAAACCTAAATAATTGAAAATACATATACTAAGTACCTCAGAAATTACTGACTTCTGAAGATGTTTTTTATCTGCTTCAAAAATAGTCTGTATCTCTCTTACCATATTGCAAATATTTTGTCAGACTCAACTTCCTGCATGGAAGCAGAAAGAGACACAGGAAATACAAATCACTACTAGGATGAATGGGGGAAAGCTAAAGATTTTTCATTTAAAGTTATTTCAAGGTAAACTCCACATTTATAGTAAAAAACAAGACAAGTCAAATATTCCAATTTCTCATTTCTTACATACTGGAAATGGATACATTTCATGAATCCAAACCTTGGCAACACAAACAAGATTAAACATCCCTCATTCTGAAGTTATATGGTATTATGGGTGTTTTATTTTGAGCAGTTTGGTTAATCTGAAAAATGCATTTTCAGTTAAGACCACCAAAACAAGTCAACTTGTTTTCTAAAGGCTAACACTGAAACAATCTCAATGATCCCACTTCCACAGCTTCCTGATCATACCACACAACAGCTCTCCTTGAACATAAGGACAAAAAAGCTGAATATTTACAGGGCCTTTGTTGTGAAGCTGGGAGCTCATAGCAAAACTGGACTGGCTGGCTCAGAATAAAAACTGGTTTTCGTTGGGCGTGGTGGTGCACACCTTTAATCCCAGCACTCGGGAGGCAGAGGTAGGAGGATCGCCATGAGTTCAAGGCCACCCTGAGACTACATAGCGAATTCCAGGTCAGCCTGGGCTAGAGAGAGACACCCTACCTCGAAAAACAAAAACCAAAACAAACCCAAAAAACAAAAAACTGGTTTCCACCTATCGCTTGCATTTCCAGGTTTTGAAAACTAAATTACTACTAAATAAGCTCTGATTTGACCTCCATTTTACAGGTCACTTAAGATTCTTGGAGGGGCTCAACAGAAAGAATGGGGACAGGGGAAACATTATTTAAAACATATCAACCTGCCCCAAAGAAAACAACTTTTAAAGTTTGCTAGTTTCAATGGAATCCTACAGAAACTGTAATTTCCCAGCAACTGAGTAATCTTATCTTCCCCTTTAAAATCTCATTCCACATCAGAGTAAAATGCAACAATAATCCCAAATCTAAACACAGTCATCCTGGGAAATAATGCTGGAAAGATTGCTTTACCTCAGAGTTAAAAAGATCTTCAAGGCAGCTGAGAGCGCTCTCTTCAAGTCTGTTTCTGGAATGTGCACACCAACCACACACTGGGGCACTCCTTCCCCAGGACATCCTGACTGCGGACAACAATTGAGCTAGGATGCTCGTTCCAAGCATGGAAATTTTACTATCTATAGACGCAAATTCCCTATCTAAGGTAAATGGCACTTGTAAACAATCTACTTAAAAAACAAATTTGGTTTCTAAGCACATTTTTTAAATCACAACGAAGCTGCCCATGTTTCCCACTTAAAATCATCTGTAGCACCCTCCCCCCACCACCCACTGCTTGAAATAGAGGGGAAAAGAAACCACACAAACAGGAAAAGTCTATGTCAAAAGAAGCTGGGGGCTGGGGGCTAAGCATATGGACCACATGGGTTTGATTTCCTCTTCCTACCACATCCCTTCACACTGACTTGACCACCAATCTCATCATGTTCCTGGTTCCTCATCATGCCCACACCAGCTAGCTACTGCCTGCCCTTGACCTAAACTCACGACTGCTGACCCCTGTGTCCAATGCCGTCCTTCTTTACCTAGTCACCCTAGGAGGGGTCCCTGGGTGCTTGTGCACACCTGCACAACACTGACCACAACACTGCTGTCTGTCACTGACTCTCCACTACAGCACTGCTACCCAAAAGTCACTTTTTGGAGTCCAGCACTGGGATCCTTATCAGATTTTACAGTGATGGTCATTTCTTAAGACCCTGTAAAGTCCATGGTACTTTTCTTTAGAATACTGTCACGTTTTGGCAAGTTGACAACTCTTTTATGTGACAACTGACATCCCAAATGCTTCACACCCAGATCAGATCTTCAACTAAAATATTAAAAAAAAATTCAGTGTGTGTTTGTTCATGTATATGAGTGTGGGCGTGCATGTGACAGTGTGTGTTGGGGTCACAGGACAACTTTCTGGGGTTTGTTCTTGCCTTCTACCTTGTTTGAGGCAGGGTCTCTCATTCTTGTTCACTGTGATGTGACCCCAGGCTAGCTGGCCCATGAGCTTTTGCAAAATTCTCCTATCTCTGTCTCACACTTTCTATGATACTGATTATAGAAGCCTCCTGTGGCTTCTGGCTTTTACATTGGGGTCTGGGACTCTGTACTCAGGCTAGAGTGGCAAGATTTTTATCTACTGAGTCATTTCCATGGCCCTCAGATCGTCACCTTTTTTCTAGCTCATAATTTCTAACAATGTAAATAATAGAATAACTTGTCTAAATACTTCTTTCACTTAATCTTGCTTCCACATTGCAACTCAGAGTAATTTTAGTAAGTTTACTGGGAAGCCATTACAGAGGCTAATGTTCCAATTCTCAATTCTAGCACATATAGATGTATATTTGAATACTGTGTGTATATATATATGTGTGTGTATATGTATGTGTGTGTTCACACATATCCATATATGATAAACTTAATTTTTCATTTCATTTTCACATCTTAAACCAAGTTTTGTTTTTCTCCATTTGGTTCTCTTTACAAGCTAGGGTCAGTACAAATGACCAACTTCTGACATTTCTTGTTCTCATATAACAAAGACCTCTTATACACTAAGAAACCACTTTAAAAAGGTATGAACTCATTCACAAAACTCAACTTTTAAGCATTGGCTGTTCGGTTTAAGTTAGAACTTTTACAACACATAATAACAAAGTTGTAATTTTTTTTTTTTTTTTTGGTCTTTCGAGGTAGGGTCTCACTCTAGCCCAAGCTGACCTGGAATTCACTGTGTAGTCTCAGGGTGGCCTTGAACTCACAGTGATCCTCCTATCTCTGCCTCCCGAGTGCTGGGATTAAAGGTGTGTACCACCACGCCCGGCTCAAAGTTGTAATTTTTACGTGAAAGTTTTGGGTATTACTTACTGGGGATATTTAAGTATCAAAGTATATAAAACCCTATCATGTAAAACATACAAATGTCATGAGGGGAGATGATTACATAGTCATTAAACAACAAAATGTATCATTTGGATCCTTTTTGTCCACAGTAGCCAACTTCTAATATACGTCTCTCACCTTTCACTTTCAAGGCAAGTGTCTCTGCAGCACTTTGAAGATCAACAGAATTGAGGTTCTGATGCTTACTCATCACAGATTTTAAAACACGGAGAAGTTCATCCAGGCGGATATGAATAACTTCTTTAAAACAGTCTTAAAAAGAAAAAAAAAAGAGGTTTTGTAAATTTGTTAGTCAAGCAAAGTTCTATAATTCTAAGCTATTAAAGACACAAGGAGCACATTTCAGGAAGAAGCACTGGTTCCACAACCTTCTACTTTAATTATTGTGCTCGATCCAATCTATCAGCCTTTAGAAAACCCTTAGTCATTTTAATTACTTAAAGGTTTCAGGGCAAACATGATAGCATATATGCTTGTAATCCAAGCACTTGGGAAGTGGAGGCCATAGGATCAGGAGTTTAATGTCATTTTCAGACACAAAATGGCCTTTGATATTCATGACTTTGAAGTGCTTGACACTTCCTACACAAGACCATTCATAATAGGAGGAAAAGATGATGACATTGAAACAAAAAAAACTAATTGAGAAGGGGAGGGGATATGATAGAGGGTGAACTTGAGAGGAGGAAGATGCGGGTAGGGAGGGAATTATCATGGTCTATTGTCTAAAATTATGGAAGCTGTCAATAAAAAGTAAAGAGAGAGAGAGGAAAGAAAGAAAGAATGAAAAGAAAGAGAGAGAAAGAAAGAAAGAAAGAAAGAAAGAAAGAAAGAAAGAAAGAAAGAAAGAAAGAAAGAAAGAAAGAAAGAAAGGAAGGAAGGAAGGAAAGAAAGATCCAGACTTCTATCTAATCTTGACAAAGGTGCAGCAGGCCCACCTTCTTCCTTGGCCACAGCAGCTGAAACAAACTCTTTGATGGGCATCTTCTGGAACCACTCGTCTAACCTGACACTACTCAGGTTATCCATACCACCCCTCATCAGAAGGTTACAGATGAGAGTTTGACAACATCTGTCAGTACATGGCCATGAGACTTATCATCCAAAACCCTTTTTGGATTAAAAAGGAGGGAAGGAGAGTGCTCTTCATTAGCATTCTAGCAACAACATATTTTTGGATTATTATCTTAATCACCCTTCTTTAAAATCCTGAATACTCAGAAGTCTGAAAAGATAACCATCATAAATATTTTTGACCTTACATAGCACTAGTGTTCAATAATATATTTATTTGTGTTTAGTATTAAATAATGTATTTACTTATTAAATGCTTAACATGTGTTAGGCACTCCTGAAAATACTTAAAGGATAGCCTATCTCATTTAATGCTTCATATCAATCTGATTAGGTAATCTAAAAAAACAGAACTCTGCCTAGCCTGTTCTCTCCTTGGCTCTGCAGCATGGTGTGAGCCATTTTCTCCACCACACACTCCACCATGATGTGCTGCCTCACTACAGCCCTAATCCCTGGGACTAGTTGAGCATATGTTATGAGCCAAAAAAACTGTTTCTCTTTAGAAGTGAATTATTCTCAGTATTTTAATGGCCCAAAGCTAACTAATATAGTTAGTCTTAAAGCTAGCCATTTTTACCTTTCATTCGAATGTCTATAAGAATATCTATAGATAGTGGCATACTTGTGGAATACTGTGAGAATGCTCTGTCTTTGAAGTCTCAGGCCCAAAGAGCTTGATTTTTAAATACACGCCAGCAACCACCATCAATATTCAAAGCTAGTGTTGGGTATTAAAGCAGTATAAGACAAGGCACTTATGGCTTAAAATGCCTACATTAATAAGGTAATAAATTCTAGCCTTCTCAGAATCAAGGAAAGTAACATGTGGAAATAAATACATTTCAAAATTTTTAAAAATTGTCCTTGTCAGTTATATAGGCTCTGCAGGTAAGCGAGCTTGCTGTTCAAGCAAGAGGACCTGGGTTTGATCTTAGCACCCACATAAAAAGCTGGGCATGGCCACATATGCCTGGAAACAGTGCTGAGGGAGGCGGGGGAAGACAGGAGAACAGCTGGGGCTCCCTGGCCAGCCAGACCAGTGGGAGACTCTGTCTCAAGGAAATGAAAAAGAGGGAAAGCGACAAAGGACACCAATGCTCTCCTCTCGACTCTGCACACACGTGCATGGGATGCATGCACCTGCACACATCCATGCATATATCACACATACACACAAAAATAATAAACAAAACAATAAACTTGTCAGTTATAATTTCTAATGTGGTACGTAATATATAACAGAGAATGCACATTAACTTTTTTTAATTTTTAAATGTGTGTGTCCTACCTCTGCTCCCCACAGGACCACGGTTACGGGCTTTTCAATGTGGCTGCTGACTGAATTTCTCCAGCCCATGCCATTTTTTAATGGTATCAAGTGTCATGAGAATCTCTGCTATAATGGAGAGCAGGCGAGATGCTCCAAAGTTAAAAGCACTTGCTTACAAAGCCTGACAGCCCTGGTTTGGTTTCCCAGCACCCATGTAAATAAAGCCAGATCACAAAGTGAGTGTGTGTCTGGAGTTTATTTGCAATGGCAGGAGGCTCTGGTGTACCCATACTCACTCTGGTCTGTTTTCTCTCTCTCTCTCTCTCTCTCTCTCTCTCTCTCTCTCTCTCTCTCTCTCTCTCTCTCTCTCCCCTAAATATACTTTAAAGAATTACTGTAAAACACCCCAATAAATACCAGCATAGATTTATTTCTCAACTTGAAATTCATTTTTTTTCTACAAGAGAAGCACTTATAAGCAGAAACATCAACATTTCTGACAATAATACTTCACCTTTGACTTCAAAAATGAGTAAGGACTCATCTATTTGTGTCCTACACTATTAAAAGATTCTACTTTCACCAAATGTTCCTTTCCCCTTAGAATAAAGCTATCACAAATTCTCTTTATGAAGAAAAAGCCACCTAAACTGAAACCAAGAAAAACAAACAAGCAAACAAGCAAAAAAAACAAAACAAAACCCTTTTAAGGAGCTTAAACAGCTTCAACACCACCAAAGATCCTGGCCAGAAAACACACACAGTGAGTAGAGTGAGGCATTATGATGGCTGTCTGTACATGTGGTGGGGACCTAGTCAGATGAAGAAACCTGGGTTCCAATCCTCCAGTAGCCACTTCTTTGAAACAACCATATATAAAAAGTTTTCTTTTCTCTAAAATAAATTAAATATTTAACAAAAGAATTCTATCTTCTTATTAAAAA
>PVHP010004890.1:27485-68668 GCA_004024765.1 Zapus hudsonius
GGAAGACCGGGATGAGTACTAAGATATACAGGATCCCTTGCCACAAGGACTAATACAGACAGCCCACGGAGGAGGATATACAACTGATCAGGGACGGGGAGGGGGGGATTGGGGAATTCGGGATAACAACGCATGGTTTGCCCACTAAATAATGTAACTCATTATGGACAATAAATATATATTAAAAAAAAAAAAACAAAAAACAAAGTTTTTTTTTGATTTCAGATTTGTCATCAGTAAGAGAGAATTGACAAAAAAAACCTCTCCTCTAAGCATCTTACCAAGTTGATGCAAATATCAATGAATAGAAATGACTTGCTTATTGTCTCAACATAGACGAATAATGATTATAATGGGTAAGCCTGTAAGCAATTCCAACTATGCCTTGAAAAACATACACCTCACACAGAATTATATTCAGTAACAAATATGCTTACAGGCAGGCCTTGCATTATCTTAGTTAATAGAAAAAACTTAATTTCCATTCTAGTAAACAACTTGGAAATCAATGTAAGTATTTCTGAAGGTCTGGGGAGATGGTTCATCAGGTAATGTGAGGACCTGAGTTTGATCCCGAGCACTACCATAAAAACCTAGGCATGGTCATGCATGCACTGAATGGGGCAGAGACAGGAGAATTGCTGATCAGCTAGTCTAAATGAAAAACAGCATGCTTCAGTTAGAGACTGTCCCAGGGAATGATAGAGGAGACAACTGAGATCCTCTGGCCTCCCCATGTGAACACACAGGGCACACACATATACACATACATGCATACACGTGCACACACACACACCACATATATCACCCCAAATATTTCTATATTTGTCAACTTACATTTATTATAACTTAGTCTTACAACTAAATGAGAAAAAATTTTAATGTCATAGCAACCATGTTATAAATAAGATGTATAGCTTATTAAATGAACATAATGAATTTCAATCAATGTCTTAACACTAATTATTCAGAACAGCAAAACAGTACCCATCATTTGCTTGTTTATCTACTACCCCTGAAATGTGGTCAACTGAATGTGAATTTATTGTTTCATCCATAAGTGCCACTTATTTTCTGCTCGTTCCCCTTATCAAGTGAGAACAGATCAGCCACCACCACTTTCTGGTTCTCATGCACTGACACAATGCCACCATGTTTACACTGCAAACACTTCATGGAAATGCTTAAATAAATAGATGAAAAAACCATGGTGTTTTCCTTGATTGAAAAAAAAGAAAAACTGACTTTAAAAAAATCAATCTTGTTAATTCAGCTTGACCTCTCTAGGGGCCATGACAACAAGAGGAAAAAGCGTCACAACTTATCACTAGCGAACTATTTCTTTGCTTGGGGTGACTCTTAATTTACAGAATAAAGGTGAACACTGGGGAACAGGAGCTACCTGGGAACTGTAAAAATAACAACAGATGATATTTTAAAAACACCCTAAAAACAAGATACTTCCATGTAAGAACTCATTTAATTGCCACAAAACTCCAGAGACAATGGAGTTATTACACATCCTCTTAACTGACACAGAAACAGGTGAAAAGGACAGAAGTGAGAGTCCTGGACGACAGGCAACTATAAAGCAGCAGGATAAGGTTCTACCTTGGGCAGTCTGTGTCTAAAATATGTGTGTGTTTGGTTTTGTTCCACTCTGTTGGGACAGGGTATCTATATACAGTCTAAACTGGCCATCCTCCTGCCTCATTCTCTCAAGTCATCATATCTGGCTATGATAATAAGAAATATGATATACTGCCACATGGTCAAAAAGTTATCCTCTGCAAGGCTCAGACTTCCATTGAATGGACCACTTCCTAATATAAAGGGAATATAAATTACATAAGCCATCCTAGGCCAAGTGCAGAAGGGACTCAAAATACACTAAGAATTGGTACAAGTAAAGTGTGAGCTATCTGTATTGCACACTTCATTCTTCAGAGATCCATTTCACACTTTCAAGTTACACTAACCATAACCCATTAACATCCATATTAACATCTGGAGATTTTGGTTAGAAATCACTTCTAAAAAGTTTACTTAGCCTTCCTATACGCAGAAGGCAAGCAGACAGAAAAAGTTTACTTCTACAGACAGAGTGGGACATATCCAAAGCTAGCTGCTTAATGTTTCTAACATGTCACAACAATGAAGAAAAACTTTCATATCCTCTTGTATACTCACCATGGGAAAATCCTGAGTTAATCCACAAGTCAGGAGAGCAACTAAAACTGAAAATTACACAGAACACCTCATCAAATTGAATGGTGTTAGTGTTTTCATTTAACTCCTACTGTTCAGTGACATTTGCTTTAGAAATTTAGCATTACTCTTCCAACTATAGTGGTGACATCTAGGATCTAGATTTCATTGGAAGCTAGCACTTTTAAGAGTTATTTATACTTCACAAGGTAAAATAAACTTTTAATTTGAGGGCATTTCTTTTCTTTTTTTTTTTTTTTTTGCTTTGTTTGTTTTTTTGAGGTAGGGTCTCACTCTAGCTCAGGCTGACCTGGAATTCACTCTGTAGTCTCAGGGTGGCCTTGAACTCACAGCAATCCTCCTACCTCTGCCTCCCGAGTGCTGGGATTAAAGGCCTACGCCACTACGCCCAGCTGAGGCATTTCTTTTAATTAAAGAATTTAGCTAGTCTATCTGAAACTCATATAAATTTGCATCTTCCTTTCTACTCTTTTTTAAAAATTAAAAAAGAAAAGAAAAAGGAGGAAGAGAAAGAGAAGGAGGAAGAGGAAAAGGGGGAAGAACATGCTGATAATTCCAGTGTTCAAAGGCTGAGGAGGGAGATCACCATGAGATCAAAGCCAACCTGGGCTACATTTTGAGGCCCTATCTCACATAACATAACATAACCACCAGAAAAGCAAGGCACAATAGTCACAATATTAATTTTGGATTAAAGTCTATTGTAAAGTGGTATTACATAAAAAAGTTGTCATAACCCTTAGCCTGGTGTTTTTTTCTTCAAAAATATTTTATAATACCAATCTACACTTCCATGCACCAAGTAGCAGAAAAACTTTAGGTATTTTGCACTATTCTTTCTTTCCAATTCCCAGATCTAAACTTCTCTAACTGATGCTCTACCTGGGGATGCGGAGCTATGTCACAAAGATATACTTTAAAGTTATTGCATAAACTAACATTTGTGGATCTGTTATTTGGAATGCAGAACACATTTCCTGGTAGGGGCAACTATGAACCTGAACTAGTACTTACACTGCGTATGCTAATCTACAATATTGTAATTAAGTACAAAGTACATATGTCTAAGTGTGAAGCTTCAGCATCTTAATATGGGATGCACAATTTACCCCTGTAATTATTCATAATGTACCTTAATGACAATGGATAGAGATCTCAAACTTAAAATTCCACACATGCTACTTGAGTAAGACTTCAGGGGAACCTCACCCTGGAGTTAAGCAGTAAAAGAAGTACACTATCACTTATCCTGGCAAAGTAAGTTTCATGGAGCTTGGGTCTTTCATGTTAAGTAGTTCATTTTTATATGTATGTTTTTACAAGAAAGAGAGAGAGAGAGAGAGAGAGAGAGAGAGAGAGAGAGAGAGAGAGAGAATATGTGTGAGAGAAACTGCATACATATCCTAAACCTGTTGGGAACACAAAGCCCTCCAGTAGATTCACATTTTATTCTAACCAGTTCATCAACTTCTATTATAAAATGAGCTTCCTAGTCCTACTTGGGAAACCTTCATAAACAACAAGTTTAACATAACCATCACAACACACACACAAACACACACAAACACACACAAACACACACACACCATAGTCTGGGGAAAGAGGAACTGTTCCATAATATGCTTAACAAAGTACCATTTACAACACCAAATTTTGAATCATGAGAGCATGAGTGACAGCGTCTGGCGCAAGCCCCTCGTTCTTGAAGGATTGCATGACTTGTTATAAATTTTTAAAAACTACATTAGTCCTCCACAAAAATGGACTCATTAACATTTCAACATGCATGATGGAAGAGGGAAAACTAAACGACCTCATCAAATGAAACAAGGATCTTGTTGGACAGTAGTTCAGTGAATTGGGATGAGTGAGACACAGAATCAGGCATAATTGAGACAGTATTAGGATCAAAACTTAATGTATGAAAACTATCAGTAAAAAAGAAAAACCCTGCATTAGTACAAGACCCTTTTTCCAGAGCTTTTTCTTTCATCCTTTACCACTTGACCAAATTGTACAGCTGGCTAGAAATGTTTGCTGGTTCACATCAAAGAGGGGAGTGAAAGTTACATATGCCAAAGACAACTAAAGCTCAAATGAACTCCTGCTTCTACGGAGACTTTCCTATGATTCCCCTGACTGCTATAGAAACAAAAAGAAATAAAGTCTCAAGATTTTCAATGATAAGTTCTGAATGCCTATGTTAGCTCTGTCCAGTAGAAATTTCTAAAGTAAGAGAAATCTGTAACTTCCTTCTCCAATATGACTGCCACCACCCTCAGGTTCTGCTGAGTACATGAAAGGTGACTAAGGATGTATGTCTAATGGCTACTTCAGTGTACAGTGAACAGGTCTCGACAAACGAAACGATGAAAACGGGAGTGTTCTCAGAACACCTGTCACAAACAGCACCTGAGATTCATAGAAAGTACACACCACTCTGCATTCACAACCCTGTGGGCTCTAAGTGAGGCTAATATGAGCAGTAAGACGCTGATAAAAACACTAAATCTCAGTAAGATGGGCCCAACAGTCACCTGCCTTTGTGGAAACAGAGTGATTAAATTTCTTTCTTTCTTTCTTTTTTGGTTTTTAAAGGTAGGGTCTCGCTCTAGTCCATGCTGACCTGGAATTGACTATGTAGTCTCAGGGTGGCCTTGCACTCACAGCGATCCTCCTACCTCTGCCTCCCTAGTGCTGGGATTATTAAAGGCATGCGCCACCACGCCCGGCTTGGTTAAATTTCTTTGCATGTGAAAGTACTCTGTAAAATACAAAGCACCACATACAATTTTATGTGTGGAGTCTCCCTTATCCAAAATATTGGGCATCAGAAGTGTTTCAGGTATGGGTTTTTGTTGAGTGTATAGACTTTGCCAGCTAAGCAGTCTTAACCTGAAAACTCAAAATGCAAAACTTTTTGAGTGTCATAGTACTCAAAAATGTTTCAGATATGTGGATGAGGGATGCTCACCATACATGCACACCATTTCTGTAATTCATTTTGAGCAAAGGAAAATGTGGCTCTAAACCATTCACAAAGCTGTAAACCTAAGCCTAGCCTCCATGGTCCAATTAACACCTGAGGGTGACAGTCAGGTGACTTAGCATATTACTGCAGCCATACAGACAAAGTGTACATAAAAATGGTATTTTAATTAGAAGAAAATGTGACTTAGTTGTAATTATTCACATTCTTTATTTTTAAGGGCTTTTTAGCCTTTCAACAGCTAACAGATATGAATTAACAAAAAATAAGTTAATACCAAATATTTGGCATCCTTCCTTTTAAAGAGGTAAAAGGCAAAAAATTGAGAAGAGCATTAATCAAATATTGACAAGATTCCAGTGAAGCTGAACTATGCTAGCTTGCCAACGCCTTTAATCCCAGCACTCATACTAGGGAGGCAAAGATAGGAGGAGGGCTGTGAGTTCAAGGCCACCCTGAGACTACCTAACTCAGTGAATTCCAGGTCAGCCTAGGCTAGAGCAACTTGACCATACCTCAAAAACAACTACAACTACAACAAAAACAAATAAACAAAGAAACAGAAGTCAGGACTGATTCTCAGTCCTGCGGCCCACATCTATGGGCACCCATGTAGCTCCACCACCTTAAACACTTGTAGCATCTTCAACATTTACCTGTTATCTCAACAGCTCATTCGACCTGTGCAATGGCTCTAATGGGTAGTCTGGACTCTCAGCTGAAAGTAGTGATCAAAACTACACAAGCATATTATTATGTGCATCTTCTTTATCTTTTCAACAGGGTGCTTTTATGTTTATATATACTCCCTTATGCCAAGGCAAAAACACAAACAAACAACATCAAGGTTTTGCAAAATATAACCAAATAGTATATTTCTAGTAACTCCTAACAACTTAGTAGTATACTTGGCAGTAATATTCCAAAGTCAGAGAAAACAAATTCTTGTTAAGTTTCCAATAGACTCTGGCCTGGCATGCTCTCATGCTCTCATGCTCTCATGCTCTCTCTCTCTCTCTCTCTCTCTCTCTCTCTCTCTCTCTCTCTCTCTCTCTCTCTCATTAATTCGGATTGAGGAGCCAAGTACGAAAATCATCCCAAAAGTAAATAATGAAAACTCTTTAGTCACTGCATGCTAATGAGAGTTGGTTATCAAAAAATTCTTCTCATTTTCAAAACTCATTGAAAAGCTTCTGAAATACCAGTGATACAATCTAATTACATAAGTACCAGATTTCTTATTTAAAGGATTGTGTTCATGCATATTTTAAAATGAATTTCAGTAAATCAATATATTTCTGCTTACATCCTGTTATCTCTGTGTTTTACTCTTATCATTTTTTTCCACTGATCATAAGCTTTCCATCTTTTTTCTTCCTAATCTCTGAACCAAATTAAACTTACAATAACATTTTAAAGATAAGAAGTGGTCCAACTTGTTTTAAATTAACATCACTTTAAATATATGAAACAAGATGAAAATCAGAAAGGATATAAATTCCCTAAGAAAAATAAAAAGCAATAGAAATCTTAATAAGAAATTTATATTAATTAAAGCTTACTTAAAATTATATAAAAAATAATACTTTACCCTAAACTGAGGTAAACAATTTACTACCTAATTGTGATCACTGTGAGTTGAGGCCAGCTTGGGACTACAGAGTGGGTGCCAGGCCAGCCTGGGCTAGAGTTGTGACCTGACCTTGAAATAAAACAACAAACATGGCTGGAGAGATGGCTTAGTGGTTGTGAAGGCAGTTTGCCTGCAAAGCAGAAGGACTGGACATCGACTCCCCAGTACCCATGTAAAGCCAGATGCACATGGTGGTGCATGTGCCTGGAGTTTGTTTGTAGTGATTTGAGACCCTGACATGCTCATTCTCTCTCTCTTCCTCTCTCTTCTCTGCCTTTCTCTTGCTCTCTCAAATAAATAAAAATATTTTTAAACCCAACAAATAAAAATAAAAAACCAAGATGTGGTACAAACACAAGATGTGGTTTTCAATCCTATTTTTTCAAAATACACACAGGAAATTAAACATTTAGGCTATATATAAATATTTATTAAAATCTGGTAAAACTCTGATGAATTTCCATGAAGGCCTAAGAGGTCTCACTTTCTCTATGGAGATGCATCATTTGAACTGCTGATCACACGAGAATCGAAACTGTCAACCACACTAATACCACCCAGTGAGGATGTTCAAGCAGCACTCCTAGTGCAGACTAGGGTCGAGCTGTTCGATCCTCTGCTCCAGGAGAAGCAAGTCTCATCGCCCATTAGCCACTCTAACTAGACAAGAACACAAATTCTGGGACTGTCCCTAACTTCAAGAAAAATTACAGGTCAGCCAAACAGAATGAAGTTTATTGCTGAGGAAAAATTCATGTGTATATTCAAGTGTAGTCATTTTAGGTAAAAATTTGGCAAGAATATAGAAAGCTAAACTTAGGCAAAAGTGTTGTCAATGTAAATTACAACCATTAGTCTGCTTATTAAAGATAAACCAGTATGCTGCTGCTAACAGGTCAAAGCTTCAAGAGTCTCAAATTATCCCATGTAAAATAGTTCACTTGCTAGAAACCAGAATCTGATTTTTCTTCTTTGTAGCTTTGTTCTCTCACCCTTTTATTATGTATTGTACTGTTATCTGATTAGAAAAATGGTTTGCACTGTAAACAGAAAACATTTGGGGGGAAAGTCATAAAATCCCTAAAGCATAATACCCTATTCTTACCATTGTGTACACACTTATCTACAGCTACAAACCATGCAGTAAGAATGTTAAGAGAACACTTGACAAACCTGAAAGAATGGCTTCTTTCAAATACAGCAACATATGGGAGAACTTCCTGATATCATTCACCAGCTCCTTGATGTAATCCGGATCAAAAATGGAGCTGTTGGAGCTTATGGACTTGAGCCCCATTTCAGAAGCTGTAGCATCAGTAGAAAGCTGGCCTGTGGACCAAACACGCTTCTTCTTTGCCTTTTTCTGTTTGTGAGCAATCATCCTCTCATATGACAGTCAGGAAAACCGAAATCCTTAAGGGGACAGAAACGAGAGAGAGAAAAGAAAAAAAGAAAAAACAGAAATACTGTATCAGCCAGGAAAACAGGTTTCCAGAAAGAACCCATGGCCCACCTCAGTATTCTATTTTTAGATTTTTTTTTTAAATAAAACAGCTTCCATTTATTAAGTGTCAATATCCTGACAACTGACCAATGTGAACTATAGTTCTTTTTACTTTACAAAGTGAGAAAGCTGAGGTTTAAAGACAGATGTGATGGCTCATGACTGTAACTACAGCACTGGGGAGGTCAAGGTAGGAAAATTGTTATGAAAGAGTTCAAAGCTAACCTGGACTAGAGTCAAATAACAACCACCAAAACTGTCACTGTTCTCAACTGCTAAGTGAGGAACTGGAAGCTAAACCTAGTCCTGTCCTGATATCAAAATCTGTTCACTTAATAATTTCAACTTAATTTCCAGGATACAGAATTTTTCTTTTTTAATCATGTGAGCTGTTCTAAAACATTATGCTCTACTATTTTTAAAAATATTTTTCTTTATTTGTAAGCAGAGAGAAAGAGACAGAGAGAATGGATGGCATGCCAGGGCCTCCAGCAGCTATAAACTAGCTCCAGAACCATGCACCACTTTGCAGGCAAGCGCCCTAACCACTTAGCAATCTCTCCAGCCCTTCTCTAGTATTTTTTAAAGTAATGATGAAATATATTTTGAAAAAAGAAATGTTTTCAAAGTGTTCCTTTACCACTTATTTATTTGATCTAACAAATAATTAAATCATTCCTTCACTTTGATATGCTTATTTATGGAAAAAAATTCCTAGAAACACTTACTTCAAGAGAATATTTTAAGAATTAAAGGGGACAATAATATAGAAAAAGCCCACTCACACATGAAAGTTCAAGTATAGTAATTTTTCCTGAGAACACATACACATGCATATACATCTGGCTTACCAAAATTTTCAAGAATAAGTATTTGTTGAAAATAAGTTCTAAGAATGTCTACTAATCTCACATCCCTTGATTAAACAAATTGTATGATTATCACAATAACATTTTGTAATTTCAGGATGATATAATAAAAAGGCATTATTTAGTTTAAGAAAACTTAGATTTGAATCCTGCCTCTAATATTTGAGATGTATGTCTTCTACAATTAACTTAGAGGGCTGTGTAAAGATTAACAGAGTTCATAAAATAGAAAGGGTTTTTTGTTAAGATATCTATCTAATACTAGAACTCAAAAAAATCCCAGTACTCAGGAGGCAGAGGTAGAAGAATCGTTGTGAGTTCGAGGCCATCCTGAGACTACATAGTGAATTACAGGTCAGCCTGGGCAAGAGTGAGGCCCTACATCGAAAAACTGAAATAAAATCTGTTTCTTCTTTATCTTCATTTAATCTTTTGAAAACTAGAAGTCCTAATTTTATTTGTATCTCTTGAAATCTAAAAGGAAACAACAGGACTGGGGAAATGGCTGACCAGCTAAAGGAGCATACTTGCCATCCTTAGGTTTGATTCCCCAGAACTCACAAAAAGCCAGATGCACAAAGTGGCACATGCATCTGGAGTTGTTTGCAGTGGCTAGAGACCTCAGTGTACCCATAGTCAGCCTCTCTCTCTCTCTCTCTCTCTCTCTCTCTCTCTCTCTCTCTCTCTCACACACACACACACACACACACACACACACACACACACACACACAGTTTCTTGCTTTGTCCTACTGCATGTTTTGTGATGCTAGTCGGAACTCACAGATTGGCTTTATTCATGACTCTACACCTTGAAAAGCTGACTGTTCAGTGCAGGGTCCATCTGCCTGGAAGACTCCACCCTCCTTGGTTGACTCCCTCTGATGTCAGCTCAAAGAAAATTTCCTGGAAGAAATCTTCCTCTAACACTTCTACTCCCCCTTCCCATCAGCACCAATGGGTCTCCAGTGGATATTTGCAGTATCCGCTACTTTTCATTTTGCATATGTAATTCAAATCAATTACTAGTGTCTACCCATCTGGACTAAAATCTCGAAGGAATCAAGATTGGGCCTGTTTGCTCACCATGTGTTCTGTAGGCACAACACAGTGGGCATAGAAGAGATGGTTCACTCAAAACTATTCATAGAATGAATGCATTTGTAGGAAGAATGGGTATATAAACATAACAGTTAAAACTTCTAGGCTGTTGGAACATTTTAGTGAAAAATCGTTTTATTTGAATCTATCTCTAAAATATTTTCAAAAAGCATATGAAGTTACGTGAGGGCAAGCTTACATAAAACTAAATCAACACTGTATTTGTATTATGGATGCTGCTGGTGTTATAAATAGGATGCTTCAGTATCTTTTCATAGTTTTTAATGTTCCTTATTTAATGTCATTTTGTTAATATCTGAGACTACAATACTAATGTAATTTCTAAAATGAACCTAGCATAAATTTGGGTATTATTAGTTTTCCTTTCAGTTCACAGAAATAACCAAACAACTAAATCTCAATTGTCTCGTTTGGGCAGATCTTTTACAGATCACTTGCTAGAAGATTATTAATTGGCCTATTAACCCTTACCATTTAGCTGTTTACTTAATGAAGTCATTCTGTTTACATCTGGCAGCTTTTAAATTTAGTAAATTGGACAATTAGTCATTGTCACTGATAAAGATGGTTACAAAAATTAGAGATATAAAAGTTTCACACAATTGATTGGAGCAAAAAGAATTTAACTTGTGTTAAATTAGTAACCCAAATTTGTAACTTTGTTTCAAAAAGCTTGAAAACTTGTAGATTACTTAGAAAATACACACACACACACACACACACACACACACACACACGGGAAGAGGAAATAAGTAAACATTTCTATCAATGTGCTGAGTTTGTTATATAGCTTTTAACTATTTTTTACATTCAAAACAGAAATTGAAATTGAATTGAAAAAAATGTCTAGAATTAAAAATCAAGCTTTCCTAATTGAACTAAGTTAATGAGAAAGTCTGTACATACAGTTTTTAATATCCCACATACTACTTTTCCATGTATCAAAATGAATAGTCTCTAGTCAGTGGTAATATAAAATACAGTTCGTAACAGACTGCAACTGGCAATTTAATTAAATTAGATCCTAATGCATAGAAAGTACTTATCATAGTGCCTAGCATGAAGACTCGGTAATTGTTAGCCATTATTACTAGGATACTTTACTGGGAGAGATTGTTTTTAAGCACACTTAAGAAATTAACAAGCTGCAACTTCACTAAGTCTGTGTATTGTGAACAGGAAATTTAGGAGTGAAAACAATTCCAGAAGTTTAACTAATTTCATGGAAACCTACTAAAATGCTTCCAAGTGAAGTTTGGACTGTGCAAACATTGTTGAGCAAAATATTTGTAAAACAATTCTCATCTCTTCCAATTCCAAATAACCAATATTAAAATATACATTATCTATGTCTTAAAGAATGTTGCAGTTAAGTAGAAAATGAATCTAAAAATCACTTTCTCTGTGAACTGTAAAACTAATGTCATATGAGAGCTGTGGGCACAGGGCTGGTGTAACTTAGAGGAAGAGCACTTGCCTAGCATGTGGGAGGCCCTGGGTTGATCCTAGCACCAGAAAAAAAAATAGTGGGCAAATATTTCCTAGTCTCTTAAAAGAGGGCTTTTATAAGACTTCAACAGCCTGTACCAATCACATGCTCCCCACACACCTCACAATGTACCTTACACAAGTGCTTACATTTCATTTTAGACAGTGGGCTAATTGAAGTGTGAAACTATCCCCAAATACCTGTACTTAATAATTCCCAAGTTACTATTTATACTTGAAGAAATGCAGATATTTCTGAAATCTGTTATTTCAGCACAATTTCTGATCTGGTCAGACTCTATTTAAAAATACTCAAAATATTAAATTCTGAAAGTCTTTACATTTTTAAAAAGCACTCCCTACAAAAACAGAATAGGAACACATCACAAAGTGTCTAAAGGCAGGCAGGCGGGCAGCGCACACACTTCATTCTGTCCAGTTTAAACCCAGCAAGATTAAAACCTAGGAAGCTGCCTCCCTCCCTCCCACGCCTCCAGAATGTCTCGCATTCCTGCTCGCCTCGGACCAGCCAAAGCTCCCCAATGCCAAAGAGCAGACCTGGTCCTAGCCTAAAATACCTAGGGAAGAATGGCGAAGGACAGGGAGAGCTGACACCGAGCACAGACGAGCCGCACTGGGGGAACTCTGCAGAGATGAGACGTGGTAGCCGGGACGAATGCTGACCCTCGGAGAGCCCTCAAACCCAGCGCCGCTGCATCCGAGAATCCTACATCCCCGCGGGAGCAGCGCGGACCGTGGACCGGTCCTGGGCAGAGCTCACGTCGCAGGCGGTGGGCTGAGTCTGCGCTCCGCAGGCTCTGCTCCCCGCCGATCCCGGAGTGACCCGGGAGCACTCGCCCGGTCCTCAGCCGCCCGACCCCAGCCCCGGCCGCCCCGGGAGCGAGCGCCGCCGCCCGCCCGCCACTCACCGCGGGGCTCCATCCCGCATCCCCAAAGCGGACGGCAGATGAACTCTCACGGCCGCCGCCGCCGCCACGGCGGGCGGTAGCTCGCCGTCCCATCCCCCATGCCCGTCCCGCAGACGCCCCGCCAAGCCGCCGCCGCCCCAGCAACTACCGCTAGGACCCCGCCGGCTGCTGGCCCTGCCCCGCCTCTGAGCACTGCCCACTGGCCCGCCCCTGCCCCGCCCCACCTCTGAGCACTGCCCATTGGCCCGCCCCCGCGAAGGCGGCCCGGCTCGGCTGTCAGCAGCGCTCCGCCTCCCTCGCGCCCACCGCCGTCGTGGGAGAGCGAAGCCCAGGCCGGCTGGCCCCCGCCACGGGGCGTCCCGCGTGAGCAGTCTCCACCCTCACCCCTCCCCAGCCCGAGGGTCCACGGACCGCGGGAAGAGGGCGCATTCCAGCCCCCTCCAAGGAATGCGCTGCTCCGCAGAGGTAGCGTTCTCCACGCAGGTAGGCACCGGCCTTCTCAAGCTCACCCCAGTACGAAAAAGGAGTGATTAAAGGGGCCGAAAGTAC
This sequence comes from Zapus hudsonius, assembly GCA_004024765.1. Taxonomy (NCBI): domain Eukaryota; kingdom Metazoa; phylum Chordata; class Mammalia; order Rodentia; family Dipodidae; genus Zapus; species Zapus hudsonius. The sequence goes on from PVHP010004890.1 coordinate 40,797, forward strand.
TGGAACAGGCAGGTTCCACTGGGAAAGCGGCCGTGTGGAGCGCCCAGGGGCGTGTGCAGAGAAAATGGGAGAGATCTTGAAAGGGTAAATGTAAGGTCGCTGGGCACGTTATCTCCACCGTGGACTCCTTCTGGCCACGAATACAGTACCAGGTTTGTGTCACAAATTTTAACTGCAATAAGAAGAAAACACCTGTATCAAGACTTCTACCACAGAAACTAAACTAATGGTGTCTGAACTGTTAAATAATAAGACGAAAAGACCTCCGACCAAAAGGGGGCCAGAGTGGAGCTTTGGGACAGAAACTATGAGGAAGCCCTTCAACTACTCAAACAACCCCTTAAGTTTGTGTAAAAATACATTACTTTTGTGCTTACCTGCCATTCCCTTTAATACGGGATCGTGAGCCAGGCATGGAGCTGCAGGTTTGTAATCTTAGCACTTGGGAGGCATGGGCAAGGGGTCACCTACATAGAGTTTAAGGCCACCTTGGATGCAAAAGACCTGTCTAGAGGGAGAAGAATGTAAGAAAGATAAAAAGAAAAGAAAAAAGGGAGGAGAAAGAGGAGATTGTGCTCCTGATTAAAATGGGAGAGACAAAGGGGCACCCAGGAATGAGGGAGGGAAAATTAGAGAAAGAGATAAAGAAAAGTGTAGAAGGGAAAAAGGTCCGTGGAAAGGAGGGAAACTGTTCAGGGTAGACTAACAAGGGAAAGATGCAGAGACAGGAGAGGCGGGAACAAAAGCAAGAGGGAGTTCAAGCTAATTAAAAGGAGAACAGAGAGAGACCCTCACTGACAGGACATTACTCGCAGGTAAAAGGTTCCAGGGGACATGAAGCCAAAGAGACCCTTAGGTGTTGCTGAGAAAATATAAATAGAATGAGGCTCCTTGATTACCTGGCTCCACAGTTGTTCAGACTTAAAAATTTTAAAATCTTCCTGTTAAACTCCAAATAAAATCAAAAGCAAGAGTGATAATGAAGCCACCTAAAAAATAATCCTCAACCACCGTGGGAGGAGGAGGATGCCTTATGGAGAACTCATTAAACCCAAAAATACCACAAGAACAGACTCTGAAGGCCAGGGGGATGGGAGACAGGGAGCTCTCACAGTGTGTGGTTTATCTGCCCTGGGTGATTCTAACACCTTCCTCAACTTCAACAGTTCTGCCTCAAAACCACCCCCCCAAAAAAAAAAATCCCCAAACCACCAATTACTGTGTACAGAACCTGGCACAGAACAGATCCTCCGTGATTATGAGATGGGTACATTATACGTAGGGATGTGTCTATGAGAACTGATAAATGTCTCTCAATCCTTCTCATAAATCAGCTAAAAACACTTTCCACCATCCTTCATCCCTAAGATGACATTTGTCAGTCACCAAAATGGTAGCTCACTTTTAAAGTAAATGTTATTTTAACTTCCACTGATTACATTGCTTAATGTGACTTTAATCATGTAAATGAATTCTGAGTTTAAAAATACATACTGAATGGGGCTGGAGAGATAGATGGCTTAGCAGTTAAGGCATTTACCTGCAAAGCAGCAGAACCCGTGTTCAATTCCCCAGTACCCACATAAAGCCAGATGCACAAGGTGGCACATGTGTCTGGAGTTCATTTGCAGTGGGCTGGAGGCCCTGGTGTGCTCATTCTCTCCCTCTGTATGCCCCTCCCCCCCTCTCATAAATAAGTACTATATAAAAAATCTCCATTTATAAAAAAAAATATGGGCTGGAGAGATGGCTCAGCGGATAAGGCACTTGGCTCTGGTGCCTAAGGCCCTGGGTTCAATTCCCCAGGACCCATATAAGCCAGACCCACAAGGTGGTGGCCCTGGTGTTCTCTCTCGTCTCTCTCTGTATCTCTCTGCTTGAAAAATAAATAAATAAATAAATATATATATTACTGAAGCCAGGCGTGAGTGATGGCACACACCTTTAATCCCAGCACCAAGGAGGCAGAGGTGGGAGGATCCTCATGAGTTCCAGGCCACTCTAAGACTACAGAGTGAATTCCTAGGTCTGCCTGGGCTAGAGTGAGACCCTACCTTGAAAAAACAAAACAATAAAAAATAAAATACTGAAATATTATTCTCCAGGTCTAAACTTTTTGGTTTATAACACAATTATAAGAACATCTTACGGGCTGGAGAGATGGCCCAGTGGTCAAAGCGCTGGCCTGCAAAACCTGAAGACCCAAGTTCAATTCCCCAGTAACCATATAAAGCCAGGTGCACAGGTAGTACATGAATCTGCAATTCATTTGCAGTGGCTGATGGCCCTGGTGTACCAATTCTTTTTTTGTCTGTCTCACTCTGCTTGCAAATAAATAAAAATATTTTTAAAGTCTTCTCAAAAACCATCGTGTATTGGCTACAGAAATCCACAATCTTAAAACATCCAACAAGTTGCAGAAAAACATTTTTGGAAACACCTCATAATTGAAGAGGAATTACTTGTGTTTTCACCATCTCATGGTATTATCTGATATTTTTTCCTTCAAAAATAGAAATTCACATCGTCTACATGTCACTTTTGAGTCAGCCACTCTGTGCAGTCTCAACTTCTATATTCCTAACATTTTCTTCATGTTTTCTCCTCAAAATATCTTCTGTACTGGACAGGATAGATAGTAATCTTTCTGCCTGCAGTTGTGATGTTGTCTGCATTGATAACGTGGTTAGGCAGATGTTTTCACACTCCTGAAGTTGGTTCTGTCATTCAGGCAGCCTGTACCTTTCATACCTGTCCTTTGACAGATGGAGTCCTTGGTCACAGTTGAGGAAGGGGTTCTACTGACATCTAGTGGGTAAAGGCCAAGGACACTGCTGCTCTCCAGCCCAGGAGAGCCCATCCCCAACAAAGAAGCACCTAGCCTCAAAAAGCTGATCTGCCTTCTTTTACTACTTAATAGGCAGCAGGACAGAAGAACTTGTTTAATTATACTACAGTATGCCCCCAGCAAAACCTGGACCTTAGCCATTTTATAGGACAAATAACAATTTCATCTAAAAAAAAAAAAAAGAAAAAAACTGCCAAAAAAAAAAAAAAACCAAAAACAAATGGGAAGAAAAGTGTCTACAATAAGAAATTGTTAAAGATATGCCAAACCAGGTGTGGTAGTGCACACCTTTAATCCCAACAATGGGGGGAGGGGGCTGAGGTTGGAGGATTGCTGTGAGTTCAAGACCAGCCAGAGATTACATAGTGATTTCCAGGTCAGCCTGGGGTAGTGAGATCCTACCTTGAAAACACACACACACACACACACACACACACACACACACACACACACACACACACACACACAAACAAACAAAGTCAAGTGCAGGCATAAATAAAAGCAGACTAATCCTTCCACTGTGGTAGATAACTAAAACACACACACAATTTTTCAGACACCAAGATGGAATCACAAATGAGGTAAACTACAAGGTTCCAATTTTCTCCTGCCGGAGGCACAATCTAGACCACAGCAAAGGAAGGGAGAAGCCAAACAGAGAATGGAATTCCTGCTAAACTAAAGCGATGAGGATCATGGTTACAGGACAGCTAGACTTTGTAGGACAGATTTCCAGGGAGGAAAAGGATTGGAAAAGGAAGAACTCTAGAAATCTGCATAGGGAATCCCTTAATTCTCTCTCAATACTAAAATGCACACACATAGGACAAAACTCTACAATAATGAACAAAGAATTGCACAGAAGCTATGAGATCTCTGAGTTCTACTGGCCAGAGAATGGAATGACCTGTTGAACACTCAGGGGGAGATTCCAGAAGGGCATGCCTTGTAGTCCATCAAACCTAGCCCTAGGAAGCCTTAAAACAAGCACATTTTGTGTTTTTTAAAGCTATTATTTAAAGCATAATGTTTTGCAGCATTTGCGACAAATATTGAAGTAGCAAGAATGACAGTGGTGGACAGGAGGAAATAAAATATATAGGAAGATCTTGCTGAGCAAATTAATGCACGCCTTTAATCCCAGCTCTGGGGAGGCAGAGGTAGGAGGATCGCTGTGAGTTCGAGGCCACCCTGAGACTACATAGGGATTTCCAGGTCAGCCTGGGCTAGAGAGAGACCCTACCTTAAACAACCAAAAATAAATATATACATATGTATATTGTATATATGAAGATCTTCCTATGCAAAGCAGCACTGTATTACTTGAAGTTATACTGTAATAAGTTAGAAATGTATATTCAAATCTTTATAAGTATAATTAATGAGCCAACAGTGACCATAAATAGAATTTTTAAAACAATACAAAGGAAGACAGGACAAAAAAAAAGAAACCATTAACAGATGGGACAAATGAAAAGTAGCAAAACATCAGGCTTAAACCCAATCATACCAAGAATAACATGAGATATAAATGCTCTAAATGCCCTCAGGAAAAAGGCAAAGACCTGGGCTGCTGGGGGTGTAGCTCAGTGGTGGAATACTTGCCTAGCCTGTAGGAGGTCCTATAGGATATGACTTTAAAAAGGGGGGAGGGAATGTCAGGCATGGTGGTGCATCCCTTTAATCTGGGGAAGCAGAGATAGGAGGATCACCATGAGTTGGAGGCCACCCTGAGACTACATTGTGAGTTGTAGGTCAGCCTGGGCTAGAGTGAGAGCCTACCTCAAAAAAAAAAAAAAAAAAAAAACTCTCAGATTAGGTAAAACAGTAAGATATAGACTGTAAAAATAACAGATTTGAAATATAAATATTAAAACAGCAGGAAAAGACAATAATCAAAGGAAACAGAAATGGCTCTATTGTACACCAGAAAAGGAATTTTACCAAAGATACAAAAAGCACTTAATAATGATGTGTCATAGCAATTTTAAAAGAATATGCACCAAAAAAGAGATCCTAGGACACATGAGACAAACCCTGTGTTGTAGTCACCTTCCCATGGCTGGCATAAAGCGCCTGACTCATGGGAGGAAAGGATTTATTTTGGCTTACAGTTAAGGATAGCTTCATGATGGGGGAAAGATGGTAAAGTACAGGCAGGACATCACCTCCTGGCCAACATCAGGTAGACAACAGTAGCAGGAGAGTGAGGCAAACTCCAGAAAGAGGAAGCTGGCTGTAACAGCATTAAGCTCACCCCCAACAACACACCTCCTCCAGCAAGGTTCTACCTCCCAAATTGCCATCAGGTGGAAATCAAGCATTCAGAACACATGAGTTTATGGTGGACACCTACCTCAAACCACCACACCCTGATAGAAATAAAAGGGAAAAAAAATAGACAAAACCTCAGTATTTACAAAAACAGAAAATTGTTAGAGATATAGAAAACTTGAAAAATACTATTGACAAATAAATAAGACTTTTACAAAAAATTCCTTTTTTTTTTGTTTTTTCGAGGTAGAGTCTCACTCTAGTCCAGGCTGACCTGGAATTCACTATGTAGTCTCAGGGTGGCCTCGAACTCATGCCAATCCTCCTACCTCTGCTGCCCGAGTGCTGGGATTAAAGGTGTGCACCACCATACCTGGCCAAAATTCCATTCTTAAATGGTAGAAACATGTGTTCTTTTCAAATGTACATGGAATCTTCACTAAAATAGACCATTTGCAGGACCATATAATAAGTCTCAATAAATGACTGAGATCATGTAAGTTTTCTGACCCAAACAAGATTAAATTTGAAATCAATTAACAGAAAGATATCTATGGAACCCCCAAATATTTGGAAATTATAACACATGTGTTTAACCCATAGGTCAAATTTCCACAAGGAAAATTTTTTAAATATTTTAAACTGAATGGAAATGAAAAGACATTTCAAAATGTGGAAATTACACAGCAAAACAGTCATTAGAAAAATACATAATTTTAGATGATTTATTTTTAAAAGGTTATAAAATATGGCATACAATCCTCCATTTAAGAAGCTAGGAAACAAAGAGCAAATTAAATCCAAAGTAAAAGGAAGGTAATAATAATGGAACAAAAATCAGTGGCATAAAAAATAAGCAACAGGGAGAATCAATGTAGCCAAAAGCTAGTTATTTGAAAAGATCAATTAAAATGATAAATACCTAGGTAAAATGATCAAGAAATAAAGAACAAACACAAACTCCTATAATGAATGAAAGAAGGAACATCATTATAGATCCCACCAATAGTAAAAAGCCTCAAAGGAGTATTATAAGCAACTTTATCTCAAAAAATTAAACAACTCCAATGAAATGGAAATTTTCAAGGAAAGACACAAACCTAATGGCTAATAAAACCTAATAAAAGAGACAAAAAATTGGCTGGGCATGGTGGCTCATGCCTATAATCTCAGGACTCAGAAGGCTGAGGCAGGCAAATCCACAATGAGTTCAAGGCCAACCTGATCTATATAGTAAGCTCAGTGGCTATACAGTGAGACTTTGTCTCAAGAAAAAAACAGAAAATCTAAATAATCCTAATAGTCCTATATGTGTTAAAGATTGAATTCATAATTTAAAACTTCCTATAAGGAAAACTATAAACCTACATGGGCTTTAATAATCAATTCATTGAATGGATAACAAAATCAAAGATATAAGAAAAATGCAGACTGAATTCCTTAACAAAATATTAGCAAGTCAAATACTACAATATCAAGGCTAAGAAGGGCTTAGGAATGTGCCAGGAATGTAAACTTAATATTCACTAAAGAAACACCAAATATATAAAAAAAGTTATCCATTCATGATCATGATAAAAGTCAACAAAATTAGAACAAAGGCATTTCTTCTACGTGATAAAAGGCATTTATAAAGTCTCCAGGTACCATCAGAGTTAATAATGGAAGACAAGTTTTTTCCTTGAGATCAGGATTGATATAATGACGGTCTGAGTCAATGTAGTAAGAAATGAGATGCTTTTGGATTAAAAAAAGCAAAATATTTTATTCAAGGATGGCAAGTTTGTCCCTAAAATATCCTGAAGAATTTATAACTAAGGCACTATATCTAATCACATAATAAGGAACTACATCTAATCAATTATATAACATCATCAGAACACAAGTCTAAAACACTATAATCAATTTTATCTCTATAAAAATAACTGAACAACGAACTTTTTTAAAAGGTGTAAGTAATGAGTATTGGGTGTGATGGTTAGGTTTTGTTGTCAATTTGGCCTTACAAGTAATTTTAGGTGGGTCTCTGAGGATGTTTACAGGAAGGCAGCCTCTCAGTAGGGGGCAGGATGGAAAGAAGCTCAAAGGAGGTAGAAGTCAACATCCTTTCCTGTGTGGGCAGTGCAGGAAGGAAAGTCCAGGGACTCAGGAAGCCATTAAGTCTGCGGAAGGGTTGTAAGACCCCACCCTAAGAAAAAGAAATTCTCTCCTTGCCCTCCTTCCTGTTCCCTGTTCTGTGTATATGGTGTTGGTGATGGGTTTCTCTCTCTCTGCTTGGACCTGTGAAAGGGGAGCAGCCTCTTTTGCATTCTGGAACTTCCCCTGTATCTATAACTACAAATAAATCCTTTCCTCCCCAAAACTGTGCCTGGTTTGAAGATTCATCCCAACAGCGTGTGGCTGACTGCAACATGGGGTAAACAGACACTGTGTAAGGAGACACAACTGGGCAGTAAGTATTTGGGATGTTTGATATTGTTCATATTAAGGATTTTAATTACAGTAAGACACTACACTAAATAGTCACATGAGCCGGGTGTGGTGGCACACACCTTTAGTCCCAGCTCTTGGAAGGCAGAGGTAGGAAGATCGCTGTGAGTTTGAGGCCACCCTGAGACTACAGAGTGAATTCCAGGTCAGCCTGGGCAAGAGTGAGACCCTACCTTGAAAAACCAAAAAAAAGTCACATGAAATTTAACTCCAACTACACCAAAATACTACATGTTAGTGAGGATGTTGAGTGGCAGTAACTGTAATACAATACTGCTATATAAAGCACAAATCAGAGAAAATATGGCTACTTCTTATACAGCTAAACACACATTTAACATACAATCCAGCCATCCTCATTTACATGCCCAAAAGAAATGAAAACATAAATTCACTTCAAAACTTGTTTATAGAAAATTTCAGTATAGAAACTGCAAAAGATCCAAAGCCTTTTAACATATAAATGGATAAACAAATTGTGGTATAGTTTTACAGTGGAATACTACACTTAATAAATCCCTATGACGTAGCAAGAAAACACCAATGAATCGCAAAAGCACTATGCTAAATCAAAGAAGCCAGACCAGAAAATTTAGAAAAGCAATTTATGTGTACAGTATGATTCCATTTATGTGAAATTCTAGAAAATATGAAAAACTAATCTTTAGTAACAAAAAGGACTATCACTGGTTGCCTAGTGACAGGGTGGTGTGTAGCAGGTATGGTAGAAATTGAAGATCAATATGAATGAACTTTTCAGAATATGTGCATATTCTATGTTTTCTATGGTGGTGGGTTAATGGCTGTATACAATGGTCAAAACTCAATGTGTATGCTTATGAACAATATGTCTTAATATATGTAAACCACACATTATTAATTAACTGTATCTTTGTGTGTACATAATATCAATTACAGTATGGAGACTTTATCTGGACCTTGACTCAAAAAAAAAAAAAAAAAAGATATAAAAACCTGTAATTCAATGTGACTGAACAGTGGCTGGATTTTGGAGAATGTTTGTAATGTTTGTAAACAATCCTTTTGGGATTTTGGAGAATGTTTGTAAACAATCCTTTTGGGAAATGTATTTACTTCAAAATAATATGGAAGGCTGAATGAATGGGAATGTAGATAAAGACTGACCAGGTTGGTGATACTGCCTACAACCCCAGCTTCTCCAGTTGCTGAGCCAGGATAGCAAGTTTGGCAATTTGCCAACACCCTATCCCAAACTTTAAAAAATAAAAATAAAAATGTATAGCAGTGCATGGGCCTAATATGTTTGAAGCCCTGGGTTAAATCCCCATACTATTGTGACAGTCAGACCTCTCTGCAGAGGTAGCCCCCTCCCCTTGAGTGGGAGGTATCTAGCTAGTTAGAGCTACAACCTAGGGGCTGATTGGTCAAATATGAACCAATCAGCTGTCTCTCTGACTCACCTGGGGAAAACTTAAATTCACTTCCCCAGAGGAAGTTAGTCTCTTCTTCCACATGGCAATGGAGTAAAGGGGACTGCTGATCCAGGCCTTAGGATGGTAAGGCTTTCCCCCACCCCAACTAATGGCTGGGGTGGGGGAAAGGTTCTAGACCTTTTCCCTCATAACCCTCTCCTCATAATGGGAGCTTTCTGTTATCTTTTCTTTGGCTACTTATTTAGCTAAATAATATAAGTTCTGTATTAAACACTCTAACACATGTTCTCCCCACACTGGTGGCTGGAGAACTCTGTAACTCCCCATGTTTCCTTAAATAATAAAGTCTCCCACTATACCTTATTATCTTGTTGTCTATGATTTTAATTCTTTAACTTTATAGACAAGAGCTCGGGTATTCTTTGAACTTGGGGTGCACTGAGATTTTTACTGGGGGTTATCTTAATTCTAACTCTTCCCTACACCCCGCATCATAATCCGTATCACTAGGACTAGTCATGGGTTGATAAATTTTGAAATTACGGTGGGTTTTAGAAGAGCTTCATTGTACTATATGGTCAACTTTCATATGTGCCTGAAATTTTCCATTATAAGAAATTAATTTGCTTTTTTTTCCTTTGCATGTGTATGAATGATGTGTGTTGCTGAGGCCAGAGAAGAATGTTGGAAGTTCTTCTCTTATCACTTAGCCTTGAGACAGGGTCTCACCAGAGTTGCTGTCAGTCATTGAGCCTCAGAGATTCTCTGGTTTCAGGGGTTACAGATGTGTGTGGCCACACCCAGCTTTTTATGTAGGTTTTAGGGAGTCCAACTTGGCAGCCTTCAGCCTGAGAGGCCCTCATGCTTAAGCAGCAAATGCTCTTAAGGGATGAGCCATCTCCCCCACCTCCCTCAGATCTAAGTCCCAGCTATTGCAAGATTCTCCCCAACTGCCTCATCACTCTGCTCGCCTCCAGCCTTCTCACTTTCCCCAGCAAACCACAAATGTAGTATGTGACCCAATCCTATTGTCCCCTGAATGGTGTTTTTGGAAGCTAGCCAGCTACACACAAATCTAACTCAGCAGAAATTCTGAAAGATAAATTATAAGCAAAATTATGGGAAGTGCTGTTTGAATAGTTCTTGAAATTCAACTCACTCCTTCCCTACTATTTTGCTTTCCCTCACCCCCACCTATTATTTTTCATAGTATATTAACTAGCGCCTACCTCTTCCTTCAAAAGAGAGACTTTGGTATTTGAAAAGTTTCTCAGGAACACATATTGAAACATTTTTTAAGAAAAGGATTCCTATCTGAAGGTAATATCATCCAAGGTTTGCACTTTAAACCAGGCAGCCTATTTCCTTATCACAGTAATAATAAAGACAATGAAATGTAAACCCTCCACAAAAAAAGCTTTTATCATGCCAGAATTGCTCCTAGCCTTCCTTTTAAACCCCCTTGTGGCTTTCTCCTTGAATGTACCTGCGTGTGTGACTGGAATGTGCTTTTGTGTGTGCTCATCACCATGCTGGAGGGGAGTGGGAAATTAAATGCAAACAAGCTAACAGAGATAGCCTTTCAAGCTTTAAAGCAGAAGCATGTAAGCTGCCTTAGGGACAGCCTAGTACTCTTTAGAGATAACCAGTAACTCTGCCCAGGAGGGCCCTTCTACTTCGGAGCTTATTTGAACCACTATCTTGGGCTAGAGATGGCCTAGAGGTTAAAGGGTGTTTGCTTACAAAGTCTGCCAGCCCAGGTTGGATTCTTAGTACCTCAGTGACACACACACACACACACATACATACACAAATAATACAAGCATCATTGGCTTTCATTTGAGGTGGCAAGAGACCCTGTTGCTCATGCATATGCAAACATATGTACACATATGCAAAAAATATTTTAAAAATTCTCTTGCCTTCAAGCTCTCTTCCCTTCACTGAAAATAACCATCCCTCTACTTCCCTATAGAGCAGTTCTCGGATCTCTTAAAAGGGACGTGCTGTCCCCCCACGTTGTCTAGTATTATACATCTAGCACAGCGGGATCCTGGAAGTTTTCTGAGTGAATAAAGAATACATTACCAATAGCACAACGATGAAAATCTTTCTGCAGTGCCTTGATTCGACATAGAGCAAAAGTCCTGGGATCAGCAGCAGTTACTGTAAAAGTCCACATTCCTGGGCCAAGGGCTTTTACAGCTGGGATGTGAGGGTGCTGATAACTGGGGTGGATGTTCTATTTTAAGAAGACTGGAATGGGCAGGCAACATATATTCATTGAGCAGTGCCAATGACCCATTTCCTGTCAATTTGGGGACTGAAACATTTTCCACCTGGGCCTATCCTTCAAGTTCACTTTTGAACATCTTAAAATCATAAGACCATTGCTACATGTACCGTAAAGGTAATGAGGCTGAAGTGCCAGCGTTTCTTAATGTGCGTAGTACTAAAGCATTTCTAAGTAGGAATTTCTGGCAAACTGCCTATAATAAGTCACTAAAGACCCTAAAATGTATTGAGATGTGTTTATTCATTCTAAAATATTTTATTTATTCATTTTCAAGCAGAGAGATAGAGAGGAGAAAGGGGGAGAGAGAGAGAGAGAGAGAGCACACCAGGGCCACCACCTTGTGGGTCTGGCTTAAGTGGGTCCTGGGGAATTGAACCGGGGGCCTTAGGCACTGGAGGCAAGTGCCTTAACCATCTCTCCTGCCCGTATTTATTCATTCTAACTACTCATTCATATTTAATTGAGTTATATTTTATAAAGGAAGCCCTCCCCCCACCACTCAATAAGAAGGTGCTGTGAATTTCCAAATTAAGAGGAAAAGAAAAAGGTAAACAGAACAAAACCTGCTTAGCCATTTCAGCTTCATTGGGAACTTTCACCAACCATCTGACACTCCCTAACACCCTAAAGAGTATTTAAAAACGCATTCCTTCTGAAGCCCCTTCCCTTAAAACAAACAAACAAACAAACAAACAAACAACAACAACAACAAAAATCCCGATGAAATCTTATCCTAGGTCCCAGCAAAAGGACAGAGGTGAAAAGCCAGACTAATCCGGCCCCATGCCCTCGGGCTCTAAGTCAAGAAAAGCCCCGAGCTACTTGTTTTTCCGGAGGAAGCAAAGTCCTGCAGGACACCGGATTTCCATCCAAGCCAGGTCCCGGGACGTCCGGGCCACAAGCTCCCAGCACAGGACTCCCCCTCCGCCCCGGGGCCACGGCTGGGAAAAGGTGACTGACAGACGGGCCACCGAGAGGGGGCTGGGGACCGGGCAGGAGGAGGGGTTTCACCACCCCCACACGCACTCACAGTCAAAGCGACAGCCAGAGCCAGGACGAGGTGACGTTTCGCAAGAAAAAGTAAATATGCAACGGGAGGTGTTCCTGAACTGACCTCAGCCTTTGCATTTGTGGGGCAGAAATTTCTGAAAACGTCACCAAACTTAAAAAAAAAATAATAAATTGGAAAAATGATCCAAGTAAAGACGGACGTGCGGAGCCGACCCGGGAAACCAGGGGGGAGGGTGCCAGCAGCCCTGGATTCCAGAGGGAAGCAGGCGGCGTCGGGACCCGGACGGGACTGGACGGGAGGCCGACCCCACCGCGGGAGCCCCGGGGGTCTTCGCGTCCCCGCAGCGTCCCACCCCACGTCCGGGTCGGCCTCTTCCCGGGACCCGCACCTTCCCGTAGCCGCCTCGGCTCGAACAGAGGTTCGCGGACGACCCCGGCGGGAACGAACCCCGCACCACCACCCCCTCCATCCGCCTTCGCCCCTCACTCACTCCAGGGCTCCATCCTGCGTCCCTCGATGCGGACGCCAGACGCACACTCACGGCCTCCGCCGCCGCCTCAGCGGGCTGGAGCCCGCCGTCCCCATCCCCCACGGCCGGCCCGCGGACGCCCGGCCAAGCCGCCGCCGCCGCCACCGCCGCCACTAACCGCGCCGGCCGCCGGCCCCGCCCCCGCCACCACCCGCCGCCGCGCGCCTCCCGCCCTCGGAGGCTCCGCCCCCTGGGGCCAAGCCCATTGGCCAGCGCCCGAGGGGCGGGGCCAGGAGCAGGTGCGGGCGGGGCGAGGGGCGGTCCTCAGCGTCCCGGGCGGACCCGGGTCTCAGGGTCCCCGGACTGGAGCATGCATCCCGGGGTCACCTTTGCCAAGCTCCAGGGGGAGCGGCTGCTCCGTCCTTAGTGCGTAATCAGCGTTCTCCAGGAGGTCGCTGGGAAGCCTTTCCAGGCAGGACTCTATCCAACTTGGTCTGTCGGCTTTCTTCCTCGGCTTCCTTTTACCTCTAAAAATAAATTTGTGGGGCTGGGGGGTGGGAGGATGCACAAAGTGACGCATGCATCTGGGGGCACGTCTGCAGCGTCTGGAGGCCCTGGTGAGCACAGCACAGTCTCTCTCTCTCTCTCTCTCTCTCTCTCTCTCTCTCTCTCTCTCTCTCTCTCTCTCTCTTCTCCTGTGCTTAATTTGGATATAAGTAGTGGAATCAAATACCATGGCATAAACTCTCAGGCTGGAGTAAAGTATGCCCCAGAGGTCCTGTGCTCTGACGTGAAGGGACTAATTATGAAAGAGGATGTTCCTTCCATCTGGGTGGTGAGTACAACCCAGTCCCTCAGTGGGCAGGTGCTGTCCTCTCAGCCATGCTTAGAGAGAGGGCAGTCTGAGTAGGAGCATACAACACTGTCCACAAAACACTGTCCTATCTAATTTGTTCATTCCACAAATGTTTATTGAGTAATTCCAGTGTGTCTGGCATTATTCTAAGCAGAAGAAATCATGGAAACAGGCATAGCCTAAAGGTAGACAGTCTTCCTGGACTGCTTCTGTCTTTGACCTCATTACTTGGGCATTTAGAAAAGACGACGAAAAGCCGATAGGCCACAAAGAGTACAAAGGCTTCAGATTCTGAAGTGGACAAAACTCACCAAGCAGGTTATTAATCTTGGTTCTATGATGGTTGTAATTGAGAAACAAGGAATCAATTCAGTCCTCGTGCTGAAAATGATTGTGAAAAACATTGCAGATATGCATGGATTCTGTGTGTCCAGAGGAGAACTAAAACTAAGAATATTAAAGAAAAACTTACATATGTATATGGGAAGTCTCATTTCAGGACTAGATTAATGTATTACCTTTATGATTAGATTCAGATTATTTTAAGATTATTTTAAGTATTTTTTAATTAATTGGAAACTTTACTGTATGAATATGTTGGTCATATTCCCATCAAGTTATACCATCATGTTCCCTCACCTCCATCCCCATTCCAGAGGGCCCTACTCAGTGGAATTATCAATATTCACTGTGGGGTGTCTTGTAGTCAGTTCCCCATTGCTGGGATGAACATCTAAACCAGACACAGTTTATGGGAGGAAGGGGTTTATTTCAGGCTTACAGATCCAGGGGAAGTTCCATAATGGTAGAAAAAGCTGGCTCCCATTCATAAATCAAGAAGAGAGAGAAACAACCAGCAGCCAGCAAACACCCAAAGCAGCAAGCACAGACCAGCCACAAGCAGGACCCCCTGAGCTCAGACTACATTGGCACACCTTTGGTCTGGACTCCAGGATCCACTCCTAGTGACACTTCCTCCAGCCAGGCAGCTGGAGATCCAAGTTACAAGCTTTAATCAAACACCTGAGTCTATGGGGGACATAGATACACAATTAAACCATCACAGGTTATAAATGCCCAAGTCAGGCTCTGTGTGTGGGAAGAGGAGGGACAATGCCTCAAGATACTTCATTCCACCCTGTGCCTCTTAAAATCTTTCCACCCCTTCTTCAGCAATGGTCCCTGAATCTTGGAGGGTGTATTAGAAGTCTCTTGGAGTACTTCTGAAGGCCTAAGTCTTTGTGGTTAAAGCTGAGCATGTTGGTTTGTGGAGGAAGGAAGATCAAGGCCACCCTGGCCACATTAGACCCTACCTCAAAACAAAACAAAACAAAACAAACTTAAACCTTTGTCCTGGAACCACTCTATACCATAACACTGCCTAATGTGTTAACAAACATGAAAGGAAACCTTTTTAATTATTAATGATCAGGAGCTGGAGAGGTGGCTCAACAGTTAAAGGTACTTTCTTGCAAAGCCTGATGGCCTGGGTTCAATTTTCCAGCCACCAGGTAAAGCATTTGTTTGAAGCAGCAAGACACACACACACACACACACACACACACACACACACACACACACACACACGTGCAAATATATAAGAATAATTAATGGTCAGTGTAAAGATATATATGGCTTTAAAATGTAATTATTGTAAGTGTTCTGACTAAAGTGATGATACTAATAATAACTAGATATCCACGGTTTACTCTGTGCTAGACACATGTCATATTTACTGAATGACAATCCTCAAACAACCTTCTGAAATACTATTATTATCCCAATTTTACAAATGTAAAACCAAGGCAAAGAGTGAAAGAAATTCAATGAAGAATTTCTTTTCCACACTGGGAAGATGGCTCAGAAGTTAAAGGTGCTTGCTTGCAAAGCCTGACAGCCCTGGTTTAATTCCTCAGCATCCACATAAAAGCTGGGCACAAAGTGGTACATGTACCTGGTGTTTGTCACAGTGGCAAGAGACCCTGGAGCACACACACACACACACACACACACACACACACACACACACACACACTGAGGAAGATAAATAATTATCAGAGAATTTATCTTCCTTTTTTGCAGGGGTGGGGGGAGCTGTGGGGTGTGATGCCTTACACCTGCTAGGTGAGAATTCTATCACCAAACTCTGACCTGCATGCCCAAATCCTCCATAAAGCATTTCGGCCTTACTTTATAAAATTTAACATCAACATGGAAATAAGTTTGTCCTTAGTTCTCTCAGTGGGAAACCACACCTCCTACTCTAGCTCGACTTTTCCTGCTGGTCCTCAGATACCCAAGGACCCTCTTGCCTCGGGGTCTTTGGTGTTTTCTTTGCCTAAAGAAGGCTCCTTCCATGTAGCCAAGTGCTCCCCTCCTGCTTTCTGGCCTGGGCTCAAATGGTCCATATTGGTGACAAGTGTCACTCCAGAAAAAAACAGCATTTTGGATGCTTTTCATCTTTCTCACTCTGCCTTAGACCACAGTTTTCTTTACTGACTTGATATAGAGTTATTAGTGTGTGGGTACTAATTATACATAGTGATGTATAGTATATGTAATTATATATAATACATATTATTACATATACACTAATTATATACTTCTATATCTTACATTTAGTAAATTGGTAGATATACATACTTCTCACACATAGATATATATGTGTGTTTGGGGACATCTTCCATGAAATAAGGACTCTACCTGCTTCATTCACCAGCGTGTCTCCAGCCTCAGAATAGTATTAGACTTAACCGATCAGTGAAATGTTATAAAGAAAATAGCAGTGCATATGCCCAAACACTAGATTCTTCTTTGCACAGATGAGTTCTTATCAGATAAGAGAATGTGTTGCTTCTTTTGACAACAATTTTGCCTAAGCTGTAGTAGTCATCATACTAACAATGCCCAATTACTTCATCAAATCTTTATTTGAAGAATTATAAGTAACTCCAGAATCTTAGATTATTTCCTTCCTTTAAAGTAGAGAGAGAATTGGTTTCTTGCTATTGTTTCTCCTTCATTCATCCCTCCAATAGCCAACTAAATAACCAAGCAGAGCTATTCCTAACCAATGTTATTTTATTCTTCACAGAATAGAATTCTTCACAAACCCCTGTAAGATGATTAGATAATATCCGTTTTTTCCCAGTAGTTCATAATTTTCAGAGTAAGAGGCAAGTTAGAGCTTGTCAACTCCTTTCCTTTATTTATATATCCAAGCCTTTCTCAGGGATCACAAGTGAACCATTGGTTTACGTCGACTACAACCAAGTCCAAGGTTCTTTCTTGTAACTGATTCATTAAGGTTTTTAAAATCTCTGTAAGTGAAACTGGAGAGATTGCTCAGTGGTTAAAGATACTTGCTTACAATGCCTGCTGCCCTGGGTCTGATTCCTCAGCTACCCACATAAAGCCGTATGGACATTCATTTACAGTGACAAGAGACCCTGGCACAAACATACTCCTCTCCCCAACACTCAAATATATTTTTTTTTAAAAATCCCTATAAGTCTATGAAATCAGATCCAATCATTTGTCTGAATCAATATTAGTTTAGTGAGTAAATATTTAAGCTATAAGAACATGCTTATATGAAATAATATGAAATTTGTTCTACAAGTTGATTCCTATTCACTTGGAGATCTGACTATTTTTACTTAGAAAACAATGCTCTAAAAAGTGGGTGGCTTAGCAGAGAACCAATGAGGAGGCTGGCTTCCTCTTGAAGCAGTAAGCTATCCTGAGGCATTCTGGAACACACACACTACCGCCTTTCTCCTAGGGGAAGGCTGGCTGGCTTTAGGAGAGAGTAGAGCCCAATGGAAACATTACTAATCTCCTTTATCTACACTGAACAAATACTGCTGAACCTTCTGAGAAACAATGCTGCCACTAGTGATTTTAATGAGTGTTTACATTTCTAGCTGCATATTTATATAGGGTGGCTGCCCCTGGCACACTCGCTAGAGGATTGGGAAGTGACTGCTTGTAAAAGTCGAAAAATATTTGATTTACAAATCTGCTTTTAAGTTAAGAAGAAATTACATTTCAGAGCATCAGAAGAGTTACTATTATACCATCTAGATACCTGTACCTCAATGATTTTATTCTGAAATATCTCAATAACCAATAATTTGGGCTTAAATTAGTACAAAATACAGGAGTCAGGCATGGTAGTGCATGTCTAATCACAGCCCTGGAAGGCCGAGGCAAGAGGATCTCAAGTGAGAAGCCAGCCTAGGCTACAAAGCAAGTTGCAGTCCAGCCTAGGATATAGTGAGCCGCTGAGAAAAAAAAAGAAGGAAGGAAGGGAGGGAGGGAGGAGTAAAAGAAGGAGGACTGGCAAGATGGCTCAGTGATCAAAGTGTTCGCCACACAGTATGAAGACTTGAGTTTAGATCCCCAGTTCCCAGGCCTGCAATCCCAGCAATGAGGAGACAGAGATGAGGCATCCTTGGGGCTCACTGTTAATCTAGCCAAATTGGCTCCCTGCTAAGCCACCCACTTTTTTAGAGCATTGTTTTCTAAGTAAAAATAGCAAGTCAGATCTCCAAATGAATAGGAATCAGAAAACAAATTTTATATTTAAGCATGTTATTATAGCTTAAATATCTACTCACTAAACTAAGATGGATTCAGGCTCCATCTCCAAGAAGGTAGAGAGTGAGTGAGGAATGTATATGCACACACATGCACACATGCCCACATCACACGTGTGCCTATGAACATGCGCATATGAATATGAGCACATGCATACCACAGAAGCATATGCAAAGAAAAGAACAGAAAAGGAGAGAGATGGCGGGAGGAATCTTAAAAATATTGAAGCTTTTGTTTGCATGTGACTGCTTTGACAAGAAAACAGCACATTCCAGGCATGGTGGTCCATATCTTTAATCCCAGCACTCTGGAGGCAGAGGTAGCATGAGTTCGAGGCCAGCCTGAGACTACATAGTGGATTCCAGGTCAGCTAGAGCAAGACTCTACCTTAAAAAAAAAAAAAAAAAACACAAGACAAGCACAACTGATTGGCCATCTCTGGAAGACTGGCATCCTTTATTATATGTGGTGATGGTGATGTATTTAATTCATTTTGCATTAAATTCCACCTGGAATCTACATGGCACTTGAGTGTATGAGGTCAGAGGCATAGCTATACATCTTGCCAGCCAAAACCTGATGAAACAGCTGTTATGTAACATCCCTGAAACTATCTGCTAGAACATTCAGGGTGGAGGACAGACGATGCACCGTGAGCAAGCTCTCAAGACAGCAAGTCGCCTGCTTGGGACTGGGCCTGAATTGTCAGCAAGGTGAAACATACTTTTGACCTTTCCGGTGAGCTCGGCTGCGTTGGAATGGACAAGATCAAGCTGATTTCTAGTAACTTCCTTCTGGGTAGTAGTTAAGAATCAACAAGGGAGGAAAGAGCTCCATTCAAGAAAAATGACTAAAAGATAAATTTTCCAAGAAACTGGGTTCTAAGGAAATGACTAGTAAG
Source organism: Zapus hudsonius (assembly GCA_004024765.1). Classification (NCBI taxonomy): domain Eukaryota; kingdom Metazoa; phylum Chordata; class Mammalia; order Rodentia; family Dipodidae; genus Zapus; species Zapus hudsonius. Next base: position 59,960 of record PVHP010004890.1, read on the forward strand.
GTAGACCTGGTTGCTACTTAGAAACTCAAAGGGAGATGCTTAGGATGTGGGTCAAGGACAGAAGATTCTAGAAGGACCCTGTAAAGAGGTTTCACAGAGCAGTGGTGTTTGAATGTTCACAGACTGAACACTGACACAGTACTGAACTGGAGGTGCTGAGTCCAACAGCAATGAATTCATGACTCGGGGTTGGAGGTGAGGGGGACAGAAGTTTGGGAAGAAGGAAAAGACACAGGAGCTATGGATGGGAGCTTGGGGAACTTTGCTTGAGAACAAAGTCACCACTGATTTAGCAACAAAGTACTATGAACTGAACTGTGTCCCTCCCAAATTCATGTACTGAAGCTCTACCCCTAATCCCACAGAACGGGACAGCAGTGTATTTGGAGAGAGGGCCTTCCAAAGAGTCTTAAGTAAAAGTGAGGTCATGAGTGTGACCATCTAAGAGACACCCACCCTCCAGAATCATGAGAACAGATTTCTGTGGTTTAACAACCCAGTCTGAGCTAGAATGTTGCATCAGTAGTAATAAAGTACATGCAATGCAACATCAGCTCCGTTCTAGGAATTCACTAAGAGCAGCATCCATGGACTCAATACCACCTCGTTCGCTCCCCTCTGGCATTAGTGAGTCCAACTGTGGTTGAAGTTACCAGTATCTAACTCTCCTCACAAGTCACAGTGAGTCAATCCCTCCTACTCTGGGGTGTGGGCCAGGATACAGCATCATATTCATAGTAATGTTGTTATTAAAATCAGAAGGCAGGATGTTTACAAGCCTGTGAGGTATTTTCAGTGGGAGGAAGCTGATGAGTTTCTGCTCAAAGTTGATGGGGTGCCCTGGTCTCTTTACTTTTCTGCAGTTGAAGATTTAGAGTGAAAGTTGTAAGGTTACTATTGTTGGTTTTGCAATTGGTTTTAATGACTGATTAAAAATCGAAATTCTGTCTTAGTTTCCAGTTAATGATATAATCAAGTAATAACTTGCTTTTCTTTTCCTTTTGGCTCTGGAGTATTTCATGGTATATAAAGCTCTTCATCCCCATACATCATCTCAATTAATCTTCAAGTCTGAAATATGAATTATTGTTATCATCCCTATTCAGCTGATTTTAAAAAAAATCGGGGAGAGTGAGCTATTTCACTCAAAGTTGTCCTAATTAATGGTAGGGATTAAACTCAAAACAAGGTCACCTGCCTCCACATGCAGGGCTTTGCCAATGAATTTTTTTGCCTATGAATTACAAATGACCCACTTCAATCAAGCAGTAGCATGTTTACAGTATTCACAAATACTAAGTACTAATAAGTGCTAAAGAACTGTACCTACCCTAGAAAGATTACATAAATAAGTAGTTCATACATACAAATGGGTGGAGAATAGGCCCAGGATCTCCTCATAACTTACTTCTTCACCACACCCCTGCCTCTGCCCTGGGTTCAAAATTCCTTAAGGATGAATGCTTCGGATATACTTTCTCTTCTGTCAATATAGAGTGCCAGTTTGACCAATGTCTGGGAATAGATTTAATAGTACTAATTTTTTATATATTCTATGATTTATATTTCATTTGAAATACAAATATGTGGGTTGGGAAAGCAACAAAATTGTTTTAATAATAAGAGTAATTCATTGGATTCTTTATGGAATATTCACAAGAGAATTTTAAAACACATTCCATTTATTGAATGGAGACTCTTTGAAGATTAGGAATTATTTTTTTAATATTTTTATTTATTTATTTGCAAACAGAAAGAGATAGAAGACAGACCCAGAGAGAGAATGGGCACACCAGTGCCTCCAGCCCCTGGCTACGGATTCCAGATGCATGTGCCACTTTGTGCATCTGGCTGTACGTGGATAGTGGAGAATCAAACTCAGGTCATTAGGCTTTGCAGGCTAGTGCCTTTACTGCTGACTTGGTGTGCGTTCTTCTCAAATCCATCCTTCATGATTCCAAAGGTACTCCAAGATTCTTCAGTGTTTGCTGTCATGACACATGTGACACAGGTCTCATGTCTGGAGGGGACTAACTAGTAAGATACTGAATGACGATGGAATATTAATGACATTGCATAGATAACACTATATTCTATCAGACTCCTTGGGACCACTGAGTGAAGTCCATATATAATAACTTTCTCTGAATGTTTTATTCATAAAAAAGAAAGAAAGCAATATCCCAGGTCAGAGATATTGGAGTCTGGTGATGGGGAACCAAGAGCAGTTAAGTATAGGGTCAGAAAGTGTTGAAATAGAGATTGAACATTCAAACCAAGAGAGCAAACCAGGTCCCTACAGGAGGCCTCCAGTCCCCTGAGAGTCAGGCCTAAAGCAACTGACTATACATTACACACTGCCTCTGCAGTCTCAGCTCACACCTAATTATTATTATTATTATTATTATTATTATTATTATTATTATTATTGGTTTTTCAAGGTAGGGTCTCACTCTAGCCCAGGCTGACCTGGAATTCACTGGAGTCTCAGGCTGGCCTTGAACTCCTACCTCTGCCTCCCCGGTGCTGGGATTAAAGGCGTGCGCCACCAAGCCCAACATACCTAATTAGTAATAGTGCCTCCTAGCTTTCCAAAGTGTACAAATTTTACACTATAGATGGTCACACTAGTCACTAGGAAACTGAGGTTTATAATTTTCTGGTCTTTAAATGTTTTGAAATGGAACTTTAGATTTTTGTAGAACAGTTCTGAGATGGTCAGATGTCTGCAGAGACCACCCCTCTCCTTCCAGCCCCTCCCCTGAATGGGAGGTGTCTAGTTAGAGCTACAACCTAGGTGCTAAAGCTGATTGGTCAGATATGAACCAATCAGCTATCTCTCTGACTCACCTGGGGAGGACTTAAAACTAGCTTCCTAAGAGGAAGCCGGACCTTTTCACCACATGGCCAGGCCACAGAAGGATCTCTGAATTTCCAGGCCTTAAGAAGGTAAGGCCTTCCCCCACCCCAGCTAGTGGCTGGGGTGGGAGGCATGCCCCAGACTTTTCCCTCATGAACCTTTCCTTCTCATAATGGGAGCTTTCTGTTATCTTTTCTTGGGCTGCTTATTTAGCTAAATAATATAAGTTCAGTTAAACTCTGACACGAGTTCTCCCCACACTGGTGGCTGGAGAACTCTGTAACTTCCCACATGGTGACTGAGAAATTTCCCCATCCAACTCCCCTTTTCCTAATTTACTAAATTAGAATAAATGTGTAATTAAAATTTAATTCTGTCCCTGTGAGCAATTCTTTGGCATTAGAGGACAAGAACTTGGAATAGGAGGAGGGGGAAGGGAGGATTCCAAAACTCACTCTCTCCCCATGTTGCTTACGAATATTAATTATCAGCAACCTGTATCAGTTCTACAGGCGTGGACCATGGATTCTGCTTTTTAAATTGTCAAGGCCAAATAAAAGTCATGGGGGGAGGCAAACTCCTGCTTCAACACTACCAACTTTTAATTTCTAAGTTAAGAACTTGTGCAGATACTACAGTGCTTCCTTACTGAAGAACTTGGCTGCCATGTAGCTGATGAGAGAAATGGCAAAGCCCAGATTTCTACAAATGGCAATTTAAAACCAAAATACTAGTCAGTCCTAATTGGTGTTCATTCATCAGGAATCCCTCCAGCCTAGACCTCTGGGAAATCTTCATTGGATGACACCTCGAATACCTGAACTGTATTTAATTTACAGATAAAAATACCAAACAAGAGCTGGCTTGGTGGTGCATGCCTTTAATCCCAGCATTTGGGAGGCAGAGGTAGGAGGATCGCCATGAGTTCCAGGCCACCCTGAGGCTAATAGTTACTTCCAGGTCTGCCTGGGCTAGAGCGAGACCCTACCTCAAAAAACCAAAAAAAAAAAAAAAAGAAAAAGAAAAATAAACACAAAATCCATATCATATTCAGTAGAGACTAAGAATTGAATTTTTTCCTATCATTAATTTGACTAGGGATGGGGATAGAATTCAATTGGTAGTGTTTGATTAGCATACATGAGGTCCCGGCAAAAAATAATAATAATAATAATAATAATAATAATTTCCATCCTTAGCACACACACACACACACACACAAAAGTTTCACTTAGTTTGATCAAAGATTGAAAACATACTTAACTTGGACATTAATTATTCTTCCCTGACCCCACTCGAGAGGTCTGCTCAGATTTTAGAATGAGACTTTATTTGAAAATAGGGTCATTGCAGATATAATTACTTAAAATGAGGTCACCCTGTAGTCCAGTGGGCCCTAATCAGATGGACTGGTGTCTTTATAAGAAGAAAAAGCAGATATGCCGGGAAGGTGCTGATGTCGAGTCAAAGATACAAATTGGAGTGATGTGGCTATAAGATTTAAAAAAAGAAACCACCAAGGAATGTGTGATGGTTAGGTTTTGTTGTCAACTTGGATCTTTTTAATTATCCTGGGTGGGTCTCTGAGGATGTTTACAGGAAGGCAGTCTCTCAACAAGGGGCAAGATGTAAAGAAGCTCCAAGAAGCTGGAAGTAAACATCCTTTCCTGGGCCAGCCTATTTTGCTGTTACAGAACTTCCCCTCAATCTATAGTTTCAGTAAATACTTTCCTCCCCCAAGTTGTGCCTGACTACGACAGTAGGCAACCCCAGATGTTGGGAAGAGGGTAGAATCTCTCTCAAGGGGGGGTGATAGTCCTTCCTGGGCCTTAATTTTGAACTTCTGATCTCAGATTTAAGTCATTTAGGTTTGTGATTATTTGAAAACAGCCATAGGATCCTAAAACACAAGTCTAAACAAACAAACAAATTCAAACTGGGTGTGGTGGCACAGGCCTTTAATCCCAGCACTTGGGAGACCAAGGTAGGAGAGGAGTATTGCTCTGAGCTCAAGGCCACCTTAATGCAAGACTGAAAAACCAAACCAAAACAAAACAAAACAAAAAACAAAATAAATGAAATTTAATTTAAAAATCAATACGGAATGTCTTTTCAAGATGAAACAAAGGAATCTATGTTGGATGTTTAAGTCCAGAGTCCTTAAGTCAAAATTCAGGAGTTCTTTCCTAACCCACCGTTTCCCCCTGGATGCAATGGAAAAGCACCCCAGGAGTTTCTAGACAAGACCGGAAGTATGGGCCATGTCACACCACTATAGCTCAGCTCTAATTTACCTTGACCCAGAACTGCTTGCGTTAGGAAGTTCACTACCCACCTCCTGCCACTTGTCACATACCCCAAACCTGCAATCTGACAGGCCAGGGTAGCCAAGGGCACTCATATTGGGCATTACGTAGAGCCCTTTCCCTGTTCTCTGCCCTGACTGGCTGCTGACTTCTTGTCCTTCTGGGGACTATTATTCTGAAAAGCTTTCCAGTTTTCATTCCCCTGCCTTATTCCAACCTCTGGCAAAGGCTCTGCTTCAGATTGGAACCTCTCATTCTTTCAATTCCTGGAATACCCATAGCCTTTCTGAGGAATGTTGGCCTCAAGCTCCTCCATTCTGGCCTCAGCTGGTTCAACCAGATTTTCACATCTGCACAAAAGGCAACCTGTCGGTGTTCTGTGAACTGAGGTGCTGAGGGAGCTTTACTGGAAGAGAAGGGTAGCCTCCAGCACCAGTCACATCTTCTCTTTAAGTAGAGGCTTCAGGCTGGGGTGGAAGGTGTCAACAGCAGGGACTGAGGTTACTGTTAAACAAAAGGAATGAAGGTTGCTTGTGGCAGGAAAGGTGAAAGCAGAGACCATGGGCAGCTGTTCATCAGAAGTGGCTGAGCATCAATCACTCAGGGCCATTGATGCTGCTACCACTTGCTGCTACCAAGGGGCCACTGCGATGAACCAAGTAACTGAAGAGATGGCTCAGAGGTTAAGGCACTTGCCTGCAAAGCCTAGGGACCTGGGTTTGATTCCCCAGTACCCACCATTTGCAGCCAGGGTGTATATGACCTTGGATTTAGCTGTCCAAAAACTCTTCTGCCAGCCCTAAACCTAAACAATGCTACTCATAAAATCCCCTTATAATTTCATTTATATAAGAACATTTTTTAAAGTAAGAGAAATAGGGCTGGGAAGATGGCCCAGTGGTTAAAAGCACTTGCTTGCCAAGTCTGATGACTCAGGTTTGATTCCCTAGTTCCTACATAAAGCCAGATGTGCAGAGTGGCACATGTATCTGGAGTTTGTTTGCAGTGGCAAGAAGTCCTATCATTCTCTCTCTCTCTCTCTCTCTCTCTCTCTCTCTCTCTCTCTCTCTCATCGCTGTCTCAAATAAACTATTAAAAAGTAAGAGAAATAAGTAATCCAGCTCATACATATTTTTAAATTTCATTATTTATTTTCAAGCATAGAGAGAGAGAAAGAGAGAGAGAGAGAGAGAAGAGATAGAGAAGGGGTACATCAGGGCCTTACCTGCAGACCAAGTAAACACCTTTACTGATCCATCTCTCCAGTCCTCATCTACATTTTTTTGAGGTAGGGTTTCACTCTAGCCCAGGCTGATTTGGAACTTATTCCTTAGTTCACGCTGGCCTTTAATTGACAGTGATCCTCCTGAGTATTAGTTTTAAGGTTTGCACCACCACACCTGGCTTTTACTGCTGAATCTGTAAGCCTTGTTGAAGTTACATCCTTTGAATAATGTAATTTAGACAGCTGCAGAATTGTGTGTGTGTGTGAGTGTGTGTGTGTGCATAGGCTAGGTTTTGTTGTCAACTTGATCTTTTTTTAAATTTGATCTTTTTCATTATCTTTGGTGTGTCTCTGAGGTTGTTTACAGGAAGGCAGCCCTCTCAGTAGGGGTCAGGATGTAAAGAAGCTCAAGGGAGTTAGAAACAATCCCTTCCTGGGAGAGCAGTGCAGGAAGGAAATTCTAAAGAAGGAAACCAACAAGTCTGGGAAAGGATTGAAAGACCCCATCCTAGGGCTATATAAAGGGGGAGAAATTATCTCTACCTTTCTGTCTGTTTTGCTTGCTTCTGTGTGTGTGGGAGGGGGGTGCTGGTGACGGGTTCCTCTCTCTGCTTGGACCTATGAAAGGGGGCCAGCCTCTTTCACCATTATGGAACTTCCCCTGGATCTATAGCTTCAATAAATCCTTTCTTCCCATAAACTGTGCCTGGTTTGGAGATTCATGCCAGCAGGGAGTGGCTGACTACAACAGAAGGGGTACGCCAGGGCCTCCTGCCACTGCAGACCTTGCAAGGAAGTGCCTTTAACTACTAAGCCATCTCTCCAGCCCTCACATACATTTTTTTGAGGTAGGCTTTCACTCTAGCTCAGGCTGACTTGGAATTGACTCCATATCCCAGGTTGGCCTTTAATTGACAGTGATCCTCCTGAGTGTTGCTATTAAGGTTTGCCACCACCACACCTGGTTTTTACTGCTGACTCTGTGAACCTTGTTGAAGTTACATCCTTTGAACAATGTAACTAAGACAGCTACAGAATTGTGTGTGTGTGTGTGTGTGTGTGTGTGTGTGTGTGTGTGTGTGTACAGCCATTGTGAAGACATCCAAGCATGACTCTCCCTGTTGGGAAGTCCATACCTACAGTTGGGTGTGTACTATCCTTTCTTATGTCTCTCTCTCTCTAAATGCCCATGCTTAAATCTGAAAAGCATACTATCTCTACTTAATAATAAACTTGCTTACTTTATGAAAGAAGCAGAGAAAGAAAAAGAAAAAGGAAAGGAAAATAAATGATGTTGTTTTCTCCTCTGGACCAGCGGAGGGAAAACGGAGAAGCAGAGGGAGCTGGGAGCCGAGAGGAGCTGTCCGCTGTCCACAGTCTCAGGGCTGGGGCCCACAGAGCTGCGGGGAAGGCACAGGGGGATCCAGCGGGACACTGCGAGCAGATGCGTATTGTATATCCACGTGGTTCTTTATTCAATTGGGGGACTTACACTTTATAGGAAAAAGGGGTGCAGGGGGATGGGGAATGGGGAAGAGAAGAGGAGATTGGTTGATGGGGGTGGGGAGTTGGCAGCCTGCACTGGGATAGGTGGGTGGGAAAGGTGGGTGGAGACAACCTGAGAACACCTCATTTGGGGGCCATGAGTGGCGGGAAATAAGTGATGCTAGCCACGGTCTGGTCCATGGGGATGGGCACAAGGAAGTTTTGCTGATGCCAAATCCAGTCATGCTGAGATGGAAATGCTGGTTTCTGTGGCCAGCCCATGGGGGTGGGAGTCAGGGTAGGTGGAGCTGGGAAACACCTACCGAATTACCGGGGTTTCACCTCACTCATACATCCTTAACCCTGTTCTCCTCAGTAGCAGCGCCAACAGGCAGTGCCCAACAAAATGAGAAAAGAAGAGAAGGGGAGGAGGGAGAAAGGAAGGGAGAGAAAGCTGCTTCCAGTTCTCAAAAGACTGCTCTAGGGCTGGAGAGATGGCTCAGCTCAATGGTTAAGTGTACTTCCTGAATATACATGACGGCCTATGGGTCCTTGAGCCCTTCAGAGTTCAAATCTCCAGATCCCATGCAAATACCTGGGTGTGGCCACAAACTCCTGTACCCCATAAGGGGGGCAGAGAGAGCTCCTCGGAGCTCTGCAATCTCAGGAATCAGGAGAGAGGCTCCAGCTCAAAACAAGACTCAGCAAAAGATCAAGGAAGCCAGACACAAGTAGGTGAGCACCCCTGACCACAGTGTATGGGGCTTCACTCTACACACACACACACACACACACACACACACACACACACACACACACACACACACATCGTA